>LOJH01017563.1:0-22227 GCA_001685095.1 Ellobius talpinus
GGAGGAGGGGAGGAGGTGGAAATTTTTTAATAATAATAATAATAATAAAGAAAAGAAAACCTTAGGCTGTTCCTCTCTAACCTTAGAATGCAATGCTAAGATTGGTTCTCCTTTAAATTTCTGTCTAGTTCTGAATATCTCTATGATCTGTTTTAACAAGTTTTTCTAAGGCCTGTATCTTGACACTTATATCAACCAACTTTTTTAGAGATAAACCAAGAGTTTTTAAGATTATGATTAACATAATGCCAATCTCAGTTAAGTTTATTATCCCTTCACTTAATTGATTTAATTGTTCCAGTTTTAAATCATGCATTCCATAATCATACAGAGACTTAACTCTCTCCATTGTAATAGCTTTCCCCATATTTTTGTTTTGTTTTGTTTTTTGTTTTTTTGAGACAGGGTTTCTCTGCTGCTTTGGAGTCTATCCTAGAATTAGTTTGTGTAGACCAGGCTGGCCTTGAACTCACAGAGATCCACCTGCCTCTGCCTCCCAAGTGCTGGAATTAAAGGTATGGACCACCACCATCCAGCACGTTTCCCACTTTTAACTTGTGGGAAAAAAGCCTCTCTCTTTTAATTAATTCCTCCCTTTAAGAATTCCCAATTGTCTCACTAACTCTGCCAACAACGATGATGATGAAGACGTGAAGCTGACTGCTGCTTTGTAGAACTGTAGAAGCCTGAGTGGGTTTCAAGGCAGCAGCCAGAGAAGGGGACCCAGGGAAGGCCACAACCCACCAGCAGAGAAGAAAGAAAAACCTTGTCAGTGGGGGAGTGATTCCAACCATGTGTAGCTCTGGCCTATGCCGGTGGCTGCAAAACCACAGGCAAGTGACTTTTTCATGAATTTATGCACCAAAAGTTGGACCAGATGTAGCATGAATTCTAATTGGTCTTAATAATAAAAACCCAAAGTCAGCTATCAGGGGTGAAAGCTGAAAGATCAGAGAAGCAGTGTATCCAGCCACTAGAATTCTTAACTGTATGAAATCCTCAGACCAAAAAGGGTGATCCTGTCCCTACGCATCCTCTGACTGAATGCACTGAACTCCTGCCTCCTCCCACTTTATATTCCTCTCTCTGCCCAGCCATATTACTTACTGTCTTTACCTCCCTAGTGCTGGGATTAAAGGCACATGACTCCTAAATACTGGGATTAAAGGTGTAGTAGACTGGATCAATCTTGTGTAGCCCAGGGCGGCCTTGAACTCAGAGATCCTTCTGCTTCTTTCTTCAGAATTCTGGGATTAAAGGTGATGCCACCATTGCCTGGCCTCTGTGTCTAACTAGTGTTGCTAGTTCCTCACTTTAATCATCAGGGAAGCTTTATTTGTTACAGCACAAACAAAATATCACCACAGGCTTCCTGGGAATAGACTTTCTTACTGGTTAAGTTCCAAGCTGTGTCAAATCTTGACAGCCTTGTAAAACTAACAAGTCAATTGTCTGTCCAATACCAGGTGGTCACCCCTGAAAACATATATACAAGTAACATTCTGCAGACAGAGAGGGTTATATTTAGGAGTGTGTGTGTGTGTGTGTGTGTGTGTGTGTGTGTGGTGTATGCATACATGAACATATAAGCATGTAACAATGGAAAAAGAAAACATGAGGCATTTGGAAGAGATCAAGGAGGGGTATATAACCATATTGCAATCTCAAAAGTAAAAGAAAAAGATGGGGTGTAACACCAAATAATGACAATTCTTCGGAAATCAAGCTTTGGAAAAGCTTTGGCACCATTTCTGACCTTCTGAGGCTGCCCGGCTCCACTGGGGGCAAGGGCTGCTGTTTTCTGGGTGACTAGAACGTTGGGTCAGGACCAGGGAAGCTTAAAATCCCTCGAGGCTCACAGTTGCAGCCGAGGCTCAGCAATGGCTGTGACAAACACTGGGCTGCCAAGGGCTCCGCTTGTTCTGAAGATGCCAATCCTGAGTCCTCCTCGGTGTTGTCCTCGTCGCTGTGGCTTTCATGAGGCTGAGGACTTTGGGAAACCCGGTTTTATTTTTATGACTTACTCCTGCCTATTTTGTTTTTATCATCAGAAGACCGCTAAGAGGTCAGGTATTATGGCAAATAACTTTAATCGCAACAACTGGGAAGTTAAGCCAAAGGACCATTAGTTCAAGGCCAGGCTGGGCTATGCAGCAAAAGTCCTGTTTCAAAGAAAACAAGACAAACACCAAAACAAAACTCCAAATTCAAAAACAAGATCAAACATTGGCCTAACAGGTGCAAGGCTCTGGACTTCATCTCCAACACTGGAAAAGAAACACAAAGAAGGTAAAGGAAAAAGGAAAATTCCTCTAGAACGGGAAAAAAAAAACTTACTCTTTGCTGATAGCTAAGGCTGGAGCATTTGGCCTGAGTTACACATGCTTCTCATTTAATGATCACTACAGCATGGGATAGCGGATGCCTTGTTTCCTAGTTCCAGATGAGAAAGCTCAGGCCCAGAGATCTCAGCAAACTTGCCCAAGTTCACATTTAAGTTTGTGGATGAAGCATGTCTGGTGACTGCAAAGGCTGTCTCTGAGTCTCTGTCTTTACTAATTTGCCATATTCCGTGGCAGTGTACTATTTCTGTCTAGTGGTGGCAGCATTGGCAAGATTGAAAGGAACACAGATAAGACAGCCTGTAATCATAGCACCTGGGAGTCTGGGGCAGGAGGCTTGCCATGAGTTCAAGGCTAGGTTAAATTACAAGTTGGCTATAGTTCCAGGCCAGCCTGGATTTCAGTATAAGACTATCTCAAAAACAAAAACAAACAAAAAAAAACATACTCTGGAAGTAGTCAGGCAGATCTCTATGAGTTCAAGACTATCCTGGTCTGCATAACAAGTTACAGGCCAATCATAAACGTGTTTTATTGTTGTTGGTTTTGTTTTGCTTTTGCTTTTGCTTTTTTAGAGCAAACAAACAAAATTAATTCTAAAATTTCTTTGGAATCAAAATTTATATTCTCTTATTGGCAATATATCATTAGCATCAAATATAATACAGAGAGATTTCCATAATAGGCAAGTAGAGAGGGAAAATAAAGACGTGCTTGTGGATAAGAGACATGATGAAATCTGGATGTGTTTGTTTGTTGTTTGTTTTTGTTCACTACTAGATGAAAATCCAGGACCCTGAGCTCCTGTTTCTCCTGCTCAGGAGGGAAGTCTGCAAGAGTGAGAGACAGGCTATCTTCAAAGCAAAGCTCCTTCTGCTTGTCTTGGGTTCCATGACAGAAGGCTGAAAAAGCATGACTGCCATGTGTGGTTTGGGCTCAGGGACCAGGGACACCGTAAGTGCTGTGTAAGGTGTGTCTGGTTCATACTGCCTGGGTCTGATCTCCCCTCCTCAGGCTTGAGGGCTAACAGTTTGAGTTTCAGGACTTGCCAGGCTCTCAGGTCACAATGTTGAAATGCCCCCATCTTACAGTCCTGAGTCTCACTGCAGTGTCTGGGAGACTTCAGATGCCCTGGTGGGATACCAGGGCAGGGTGAGCCTCACCTTTTCCAGCTGACTCCATGTGTCCAGCACGTCGTGGGCAAAGTTGAAGTACTCAGGTACTGGCTGTCTCCCTAGGCTAATGGCTTCCCAGGTGGCCACAGCCTCAGGGACAGGTGGAGGTGGTGGCTGCCCGTGAACCCTGCAGATGCCCCAGGAGCTCCTCAGAGCCTGGAGGACCAGGCCTCTCTGCCATAACTTCATGTCGTCTGTTGCCTCCTGCCTGTCACCAAAGAGGAGAGACTGTAGTCTTGCATTCTTGATTGGGTTGAGGAGGAGTCTATGACCAGCTCTGAGAGCGGCATAGTTCATACCGATGGTAGGACACTGGCTTCATTCAGCCAAGACACTGGTAGAGTCTCTTTGCTGAACAAGAAGTACTCTCCTACCTCTCCCTATGTGGGAGTCTGCATGTATCTGAGGTCATCAGTTCAGAGCCCACTTCTCAAGACGCGGGCCTTCAAAGGGATCCCCCAGTAACAGTCATTTGGTTACTATATTAAAAAACTTTAACATGCATGTTGTGTGTTTGTGTGTATGGGTTGTGTATATGTTCAGGTACACGTGTTCATGTACAAGCAGAACCTTGACTGCTGTCCCTTAGGCATTGTCTCTTGTTGTTGTTGAGACAAAGTCTGTCTTTGGCTTATACGTAACTCACCAGTTAGGCTAGGATGTGCTGCCGGCCACGGCACTCTAGGAATTCATGAATTTAACCATCTCCAGCTCTTCAAACTGGGTTCTAGGGATAAACTTAGATCCTCATACTTGCAGGGCAAACACTTTATTGACTGAATTATCTCTCTAGCCCCTTCGCAGATATTTTAACTGTTTTAATTGATATATAATCACACAGATTTAGGGAGCACACTGTGACATTTCAACTAATTTGTGCAATGTGTGATGGTGGGTTAGTATAATTAACATAGCTGTCACCTCCAACAGTCCAACACTGCCCAGCAGAGACAAATTATTAGCCACACAGGCAACTCACAGTTTTCTACTTCTTAGATGCAGAAAAGTAAAAAGAAACATAAGACATTAATTAGAATAATATCTCTTACTTAACTGGGCCCAGGAATAACTTTATTGCTTCTACATGGCACCCCTGTGAGAAGAAATCATTTAGGAGACACTTGTTTTTTGTACAAAGACTGCAAACACAATGTGGACTTCAGTCTAATATGCATAGCTGGATTTAGACCAGCTGTGTGTCAAGTGCCAGTAGTGGGCGGTGGCCCGAACAGGGCGGGGCTGTTTTAGGGCCTAGCTGCTCAGGGTTTGGGCCTTGGAGCAAGAGTGGTCTCCAGACTCTGTGACAGACACACAGCCTCAGCTGCCATCTGTGAGTGCCACTCTGCATGTTCCCAGGATCCCAGACATGTCTGTAGCTTGGGGACACTCCCAGCTTCAGTCCCTTGGCCCAAGTTCTTCTAGTGATCATGGAACAGGGCCAGAAGAAAACAATGAGTTTGTGTTTCAACCACAGGAGGATCCCCTCCCCACTACCACTGAAGGACTGTGAAAAAAGCACGGTGGAAAAAAAACTATAAACATTAATTTCACACCAATACATTGCTCAAGCTCCTGGAACTAACCATTCATGATCCTGTAAGCAACCCTTAATAAACACGCTGGGTTCCAGAAATAATAAATTAAAAGAACAACAATGTCAGTGGGAGCAGTTGAGAAGAAGAAGGGAATTGGTGGAGTGGAAAGGCATGAAGGTGAGGATGAGGATGTTTTGATGAAACAGCAGCTTCTATGTGTCTGACAGAGCTGTAGTCAAGCCCATTCTTGTGTATAATAGCATATGCTTAGTCAACAATAAAAACTATAAAAAAAGCTTTTCATTACACCCCATGACAACTCTGCCGAGAATGGTACTTTCCCCAAGAGAGGAAAAGTGATGCCCAGCCTTCACTTTCCAGGAAAGCCAGCGTTCAGCCTCTGTCTTAGCTGCTAACCCAGCTTTTTTAGGGCCTAGGTGTTCCCAGCATAACCCCTGTATTACGTCCCCCTTTGGCTCTTCCCTTCTTGGGGGCCAAACTCCAGAATCTCCAGGCCTTTCCTCACACTTTCCTAAGGTCGCTTCACGCTGTGTTTATCCTTGATTTAATCACCAAAGACCTCTGGGTAGGTGACACCTGCCGGTGAAGGATTTCTTGCTCAGTTACCTGGTTTTAAAATCTGAGGCGGACACAAGGCATCTGCTCTCCTCTTCAGCAGCCGGGCAGACCCGAAGGCTCCCGAGAAGCTTACCCAGAGGCTGATGAAGAACGGATTCTGACCTGGAGCTTTAGTCCCAAATGCAGCCTGGAGAGAGAAGGATTAGAAGTCAGCAGAGAACATGCAGCTTCAGCTTCTAACGGGACAGAACATCGCGAACCAGCAAAAGTGGCTTCCTGCCAGAGTTCCCAGGGCACACAGTGCCTGCAAGACTAAACCCTGACCTGGACTCCGCCTCCGCAGGACTGGTGCCTTTGCTCCCTGGAATTAGGTCAACAGACTGAAGCTGGAATGAGAACTTTACTCTGCTTTAAGAGAAAGGACATAAAACCAGACCCCGGCTTGTTTCCTACTTGAAGTGCCTCCCCGTCCCTCTGCCCGGCCCCTACAAGATTAAAGATAGAAAATGAATGCACAGTCTTGCTAAGGACAAGAGCGGGATTGTTGGAGTTGATGAAATGGCTCTTGGATCGGGGCCAAGGCAGCACAACTACATAAATTTACTGGGGGGAGAAAGAACAAGAATTGGATCTTATCTAATAAAGCTGTTGAACTTAGATAAAAAGCCTTCTAAGGCTCTCAATTTCTGCAAGGGTCAAAGCCAAAGTTGTGACACTGGTGCACCGTGGGCTGCTTCCTTGAGAAAAGCAGCAAAAACCTCCGCTCCCTAGCCCTTGAGATGCCGCTAGTGTGGCTATCTATCACCAGAACCTGCTTGAGTAGCTCCCCGGTTAATCTGTGTCCCTGCCTCCCCACTGAGATCTGTTTGAGCACAGCACTGCTGCGTGCCTGTGTCTTCCTGCCTAACCATTCCTTTTACACGAGTGCTTCTCAACCTTCCTAGTGCTGCGACCCTTTAATACAGTTCCTCATGGTGTGGTGGCCCCAACCATATAATTATTTTATTGCTACTTCCTAGCTGTAATTTTCCTACTGTTATGAATGTAAATATCTGATATGCAAGATATCTGAGATGAGACACCTCCCCCACCCCGGGGTCAGGACCCACAGGTTGAGAACCAGTTTTCTGCTTGATTTCCTGCCACAAGGCTCTCCCTCACACTAGAGCTGTCTCCTTCAGCCATACTTGCCCACACCTCCTTGGACCACCTTTTCTTGCTAGCTTTTCCTTTCTAGGACAGCCCCTTTTCTAACTCTGTACGTTTTTTAGTTAATTCACTGTGTTTATCCCCTTCGCACATGAACTCCATGTGGCTGTAGCTGCGGGATCCTCTGCACTCCCGTATCCCCGCACTTAGAACAGTTCTGCATTTGGGGGAGCTCATGATTATTTGTAGAGTTCACAAGCAGCAAATGCAAAGATTCATTCAATAGTTTTTCACCGCCAGACATTGTGCTGGGGCTTTCCATGAGTAATGGCTACAAACTGATTGCTGACACTGTAGGTATGAAAAGGTGTGTTTTGTTTTTGTTTCTAGAATAAAATCTAACCTGGTGAAGTTCCCAAACCCCAGCACAGGGAGACCTCAGAGCATCTTCTTTAATAATAGAAGTGGATGAGGGGTTGTCATAGAGAAAATGACCAGCCTCACACAGAGTACCTAACATTAATGGCACCATGCTCCCCATCTCATTTGTTGGTCAGGTCAGCCTGGCCCATTTCCACAAGCCTAGCTTCTCTTTCTCCCTATATAAATAGGCCACAGATTCTTTACTGGGCCCTAGGCAATAAACTCAGGCCTGAATTTGCAGCAATTTCTAGAGATATGATCTTCACACCCAGGAATATGACAAGTGAGCTAACTTCAGGTGATATAATCTCAATATCTTTATTTCTATCAGTATTTGATAAGAGCGAGGGCAGCAGAGAGCAGAAGGCTGGAAGCTCTGGCTGTAACAATGACACACTAATAACACAAATAGCTTTTATTTAACAAATATTTGCTGGGTGCCTAGCATATGCTAGGCAAAGGGAATGGCGTGTAATTTAGGAGGTGATCAATGACCAAGATGGGGGTGAGGCTGTTACCATATTACACAAAGTAATTAGGACAGGGCTAACTGGGAAAGTGAAGCTTCATTTGCCTGGAAGATGCCAAGAGAATGAGTCTTGAGTATTCCTGGGTAAAGAGTTCTCTGACTGGGGAGATCACAAGCACGAAGGCCCTGCCGTAGGAATGTGGGCATCTTATTTGAGGAAGAAAAGGTAGATGTGGCTGGAGGATAGCCAAGGGAAGGGTGTGGCTCAGTGGTAGGCTAAGAGATAGAGTACTCGCCAAGTATGTGCAAAGCCCTGGGGCTTGATCCCCAGTACTTCAGAAGGGGAGGGGAGAGGAGGGGAGGAGAGGGGAGAGGAGGACTCAGAGATGGGTAGTGCCAGAGAGGGAAGAGGGTGATTATGCCTTCCATACACTCAGCTGCTCATTTTGCACCTATCAGTTTGTTTAACCCTTTCCACACCCAGAGAATTCCACGTCATTGAACAGTGGAAGTAGCCACACCTCAGAAAGAGTAAACTACATGTTTATGGTCACACTGGTTAGGGCACTGCTGGTACTCAATCTCCAATCTGTACACATGCATATCCCTACAATCAATTCGACTTTCAGTCCCACAGAAACTCTGGTCCCTGGTGTTCATGGGTACACTCTTTTAGCAGGGCTGCTCTGCCAGGCCCCTCTTACTCAACAATGGCCCATTCTTCTCCAACCCCTCAGCCTGGTTTTCTAGAACCCCAGAACTCAGAACATTGTTCCAGAGGCAGCTGTGGCTTCCGTGGGCTTAAATAGGAACTTCACTTCTGCCCCTGGGTTTCTTGGGAACACCCAGTAGCAGACAGGTCCTGCTCTCATCACAAGGGGGAACTTAAGGCCTGCTCTTCAGACCCACACATCCTTTCCGAGGTGCTACGGAGCTGACTGCCCTAGTTCAACGTGGCCCAACAGCCTGAGAGTGACCCAGCTCCTTCCAGGTATGAGTTTGCTCTGATTGACGGGTGTCCTGCCTTCTGTTTAAGATGGCTACACATTAGGGTCAGTACAATATCTTTATAGGCTCAGCATAACCCTACACCCCAGACCTCTTAAATTGGAACCTGCTGGGTTTGGAGTCAAGCAACACTATTCGTGAAAAACTCCACCGGGAAACTGTACTGTGGAGTGGTAACTGAAAACCCACTCAAATAGATGTTGTCATGGGAATTAAATGAGCCCATCTAGTCACTCCAAGTCACTGAGCATCAAAACAGGGCCAGGCATGGTTCTGGGAGGTGGGGAAACATCTATGAACAATTCTGTTCGCTTATATTTAACAACTTTAAAGATCCAGCTGCAGTGGTGCCTTATCTGAAATCTCAGCACTTGGGAGGCGAAGAAGGTGGGAAGATCACACATATCTAATCAGCATGGGCTACCAAGTGAGTTCCAGACCAGCCTCGGCTACTTAGTGTGTCCATGTCTTTCGAAAGAAAATTCAAAAATGAAACATAAAGTACCCAAGTAAACAAAAACAGACTGAGATATGAAATAAACACCAGTTATTGGGAGGGCAGAGTGTTACAGGGGAAGGTGAACGAGGCAAGCAGGCTTTGGAAGACTCCTCACCTGATGGCTGTTTTCTGAGCTGGGTTGGCTCTTGGCACCCATGGGTGAGTACTCTCAGCAGGAGACTTCTATGCAGAAATCTGAACAATCTTAGGAGTTGCAAGGGGTGAGATAAACAAGTTGTAGGCAGAGGCAAAGTCCTAGGGTGCAGTAGGGGAGGGATCGAGGCCACAGGGCATTAAGGACAAGGTCTAGAGACATTGGACCCAAGAGAATAACACAAGTTTTGGACGATTCATGCTGGAAGATCACAGGAACCTTTCCAGAAACAGAAGCGACTTGGTTTAGTTCATATTTAAAATGGGTATCTTTGACTGCTGGGTGTCTGTCAGGGATTGAGGACAACAAAGAATAGAAGGCCATCAAGCACCACAAGGTCTGGATAAGAGCCAATGGCGGTTGAGATATGGGGGCCTTGGTGAAATCCTGGTGAACAAAAATCCCACACAGAGACTGTTGGAGAACATCCCTTTAGTGTCAGCTTTTCTTGCCAAGGAAGGGTCTCTTTCCAGTCACTTCCCCTGCATTGGGGACTGACATTGACTCTGAGCTTGGAAATTTTAGGACTGAGCATGTGAGAGGTGCTCAGTGAGAGGGCTCCAAAGGGGCCCATAAAGGATTCAGGCCACAGAAAGAAGCAGGGACAGAAAGAATGAGGTCCACACCCAGGTAGTGAATGGACAAGGCAAGGCAGAGGATAGATCGCTGAAGGCACAGTGCCTGCATGGATGCAGAGTTTGAGGATCTCCCAGAGATGATGTAGAGGCATGCTTAGGTTCAGGGGACTCCCCTTAGAAAGAGCAAGAGGGACAAAACAGCTTGGGTGAGGGATTATTTCCTCTTCACTTCTTGAGAATGCAAATAGTTCATTTATTTGCTTGCTTTAGCCCCATGTTCCCTGAACAAAGCTTTCTATCATCACCCTGCTTTAAATGCTAAACTGTCCCCTTCCTCCGTCATTTTTCAATCTTTCCTGCCTCCTTTTCTCCCTCAGCCCTTATCAGCATCTTCTCTGTCTTGCCTGCTTGTTTCCTGGCAGAACACAAAGACTCTAATCTGTTTCATTCACTTCTGTGTCTTCTGTACTTAGAAGGGACGTTAGCTTGTGTCAAAAATATTTAGTGACCAAAGAATGAGTGACTGTGGTCATCTGAATAATAACGGTACTCATAGGCTCATAGGGAGTGGCACTAACAGGAGGTGTGACTTTCTTAGAGTAGCTGTGGCCTTGTTGGAGGAAGTAGATCACTGGGGATGCATTTTGGGTTTTCAGATGTTCAAACCAAACCCTGGTGTGGACAATTGTCTGTATTCTGTCAGTTATGTTTTAAATAAACGCTGATTGGTCAGTAGCCAGGCAGGAAGTATACTTGGGACAACTAGACAGGAAGTAGAGGTGGGTCAAAGAAGACAGAAGAATTCTGGGAAGAGGGAAGCAGACTCTGCAGTTCTTTACCGGCCACAGAAGAAGCAAGATGTGACTGCTCTGCTGAATAAGGTACCGAGCCATGTGGTTAACACAGATAAGAATAATGGGCTACTATAAGTTTTAAGAGTTAATAAGAAGCCTGACCTAATGGGCCAATCAATTTATGACTAATGTAGACCTCTGTGTGATTTCTTTGGGACTTAATGACTCCAGGAACCAGATAGGACAGAAACCCCGACAACAAAACCCAGTGTCATTCTCTCTTCCTACTGCATAGGGATCCAGATGTAAAACTCTCAGCCCCCTCTCCAGCACCTTGTCTGCTTCCATACTACCATACTTCCCACCATGATGACAATGGACTAAATCTCTAAACTATAAACCAGTCCCAATTAAATGTTGTCCTTCATAAGAATTGGCAAAGTCATGTCCCTTAACAACTATAGAAGCCCTATGTAAGACAGTGAATGAATTAATGAGACAGCAAGGTTGACATGGTGACAGCTGATGAAGGTGAATGTGGTGGTTTTAATAAGAATGACCCATACAGGCCCATAGATTTGAATGCTTGCCCACCAGGGAGTGGCGATATTTTAAAGGATTAGGGGATGTGGGCTTGATGGAGGAAGTGTGCCACTGGGAGTGATCTCTGAGATTTTGAAAGCCTAAGCCAGGTCCAGTGGCTCTCTCTCTTCCTGCTGGCTGTGGATCCTAGTGTAGAACTCTCAACTTCTATAGTACCAGGTCTGCCTGCGTGCTGTCAAGCTCTCTGTCGTGATGACAATGGACTAAACCTCTAAAACTGTAAGCAACCCCCTATTAAACGTTTTCCTTTCTAAGAGTTACAGTGGCCATAGTGTTTCTTCACAGTAATAGAAAACCTAACTAAAATAGAAGTTGGTACCAGGGACTGGGGTATTGTTGTGACAGGCCTAACCATGCTGCTTGTGGGCTGAATGTCAGCTTCAGGACTTTAGATTAGGAAATCAATTGAATACTTTAAGTGGAGCTTAATGGGCCACCCTAGTAGGAGCATGGAAGATGGTGTTTCTGAAGGTGATCTTGAATATAAGGGCTCAATTCAGGAAGTTTCAGAGGGGAAGAATATCTGTTAATGGTCCAAAGTCTGTTCTTGTGATACTTTGGTGAAGAATGTGGTTGCTTTTTGCCCTTGTCCAAAAAATCTGCCTGAAGCTAAATTGAAGAGTTTTAGATCAATGACACTGGCAGAGGAGATTTCAAGACAGCTTAGTATTGACTGTGTCACATGGTTATTAGTGGTCAATCTTTTGCAGATCTATAATGAAAAAGAGCAAGCTGAGAAAGAAAAAATACAAAATGTACAGTTTGAGGAGGAAGGGAACATCAGGTAGTGTGATGGAGATGAGTCCTATGTTTAAGGAGATAAACAGATAAAGGAATGGAATAGAGGGAGTGCTGATTCCAGGGCAGGATCCCAGTCAGCTAAGCTTCCAAGTTGTGAAAAGGAATTGCAGAAAAACTTAAGCAATGAAGGAAACCATAGAAAACAGAAAGCTGATGAAAATGTTTGAATGAGTGGGCTAAGTTCCAGTTCCATTAAGTAGCAGAATTTGACAGCTCTGGCCACATGGTTCTATCTGTAGAGTCAAGGATAGAACAAAGGAGCTGTGGAATCTCCCTCTGAGAGTAAGGAAAGCCATTGACCCAGGCATGTGTTAGGGGTGTTGTGTCACTTCATGGAAGCTTAGAGAGGCCATCATGTGAAACTGTGAAGGTGAAGCCTGGATTGTGTTAGATATCCCAAGATGCTGGAAATTCCAGGGTTGTTTGATACCTCCCATGAAGAGCAGATAACTGGTGGAACCAGCACAAGAAAGAGAAGTGTGTTGCAGTCAACAAAGCTGAAAGGAGTTGGAGATCTGAAGAGCTCTTTGATATCATACATGGAGATGCAGAATTGGAAATTTTCCCAACTGGTTTTTGGTTTTATTTGGCCCAATATTTCCTCACTTTTCTTCTTTTTTCACCTATTGGAATGGTATTATATATTTTGTGTCATTTTTGTTAGAAGTGTATGATCTGCTTTTTTATTTAAAATTTTGATTTTGCAGGAGGTTACAGTTAAGAAATTGCCATGAGTCTCAAATGAGACTTTGAACTTTGGACCTTTAAACAGTGTTGAGACTGTTTTCAACCATGGAGACTTTTGAAGTTGGACTGAATGTATTTACATTATGATATAGCTACAGCTCTATGGGGGACCAGGAATTGGAATGTGGTGGTTGAATAAGAATGGCTCCCATAGACTCATATTTAAATGCTTAGTCATTAAGGAGTGGAACTATTTGAAAGGATTAGGTGGTGTGGCCTTGTTAGAGGAAATATGTCACTGGGGAGGCAGAATTTGAGCTTTCAGAAGCCCAAGCCAGTCCCAGAGTCTTCTTGCTGCCCGTAAATCAAAATGTAAAACTCTCAGCTACTTCTCCAACACCTTGCTTGCCTGCATGCCAACATGCTCTCCACCATGGTGATAATGGACTAAACCTCTGAACCTGTAAGCCTGTTCCAATTAAATTCTTTTATAAGACTTGCCATGGTCATGGTATCTCTTCAAAACAATAGGACACTGACTAAGATAGTGAGTTTGTCTTACCAGCTAGTAGGGTCTGTTCTCCATGTTGTAGACCTGGGGCTCTGGAAGCAGACACAGAGTGCTTGCCTTCAATAAGGTAGAAAGTGAGGAATGACATCTGAGGTTGCCTCTCTGACCTCATACAAATAGTAGCTTGCACACATCCACACATTCACAGGAATATGTGTACATACTATATACACACACAATACACATACAAACAATATTAGCACAGACACTGAGATTAACAATTTACAAATGGGACCTCCTGAAACTGAAAAGCTTCTGTAAGGCAAAGGACACTGTGAATAAAACAAAACAGCAGCCTCTAGAATGGGGAAAGATCTTTGCCAACCCCACATCTGACAGAAGGCTAATCTCCAAAATATATAAAGAACTCAAGAAACTAGACATTAAAATACCAAATAATTGAATTAAAAATGGGGTACAGATCTAAACAGAAAATTCTCAACAGAAGAATCTCTAATGGCCAAGATACACTTAAATTGCTAAACATACTTAGCTACCAGGGAAATGCAAATCAAAAGGACTCTGAGATATCATCTTACCCCTGTCAGACTGGCTAAGAGCAAAAATACTAATAACAGCCTATGTTGGAGAGGGTGTGGAGTAAGGGGAACACTCCTCCACTGCTGGTGGGAGTGCAAATTTATACAGTCACTTTGGAAATCGACATGATGGTTTCTCAGAAAGTTGGAAATCAATCTACCTCAAGACCCAGCGATACCAATCTTGGGCATATACCAAAAGGATTCTCAATCATACCACAAGGACACTGGCTCAACAGTGTACGTAGCAGTGTTAGTTATTCATAATAACCAGAACCTGGAAACAACCTAGATGCCCCTGAACTGAAGAATGGATAAAGAAAATGTGGTCAGCAGTAAAAAAACAAAACAAAACAAAAAACACAAAAACAAAAGCAAACAAACCAATGGCATCATGATTTTTCAGGAAAATGGATGGAACTAGACAAAATTCATCCTGAGTGAGGTAACCGGGACCCAGAAGGACAAACATGGCATGTACTCACTCATAAGTGGATATTAGCTGTAATGTAAAGGACAACCAGGCTACAATTCACAAACCCAGAGAGGCTAGGTAACAAGGAAGGCCCAAGGAGGGACATGTGGATTTCCCTGGGAAGTGGAAATAGAAGAGAGCTCCTGGGTAAAGTGGGGCAGACAATGCGGGAGAGTGTGATAGGAAGGTGGTACCATGAGGGATTGGGTTGAGCAGTTTGGGAGTGGGATGGAGGCAGAGAGTAATGAAAGATACGTCTTGAATGGGGAGTATTTTGTGGTTAGGGTTTGGTGTTAGGGTGCCAGGGAAACTCCCAGGAATCCACAGGGATGACCCCAGCTGAGACTCCTCGCAACAGTGGAGAGTGTGTCTGAACTGGCCTTCTCCTGCAATCAGATTGGTGACTACCCTAATTGTCATCAGAGAGCCTTCATCTGGTAACTGATGGAAGCAGATGCATAGATCTACAGCTAAGCACTGGGCCGAGCTTCTAGAGTTCTGTTGAAGAGAGGGAGGAGGGATTGTACCAGCCAAGGGGATCAAGGTCATGACAGGGGAACCCACAGAGACAGCTGACCCGAGCTCATGGAAGCTCCCAGACTCTGGATCAATAGCTAGGGAGCCTGAATGGAATCGATCTAGGCCCTCTGCGTGTGTGTGACAGTTGTGTAGCTTGGTCTGTTTGCGGGGCTCCTAGCAGTGGGATCAAGTGCCTGTCCTTAGCACTTGAGCTGACTTTTGGGAACCTAATCCCCATGCTGGCTTAGCATATCAGCAGGAGGAGGATCTTGGTCCCACTTCAACTTGATGTGCCATGCTTTCTCGACTTCCATGGGAAGCCTGCCCTTTCTGAACAGACAGAAAAGAAGGGAAGGGGGTAGTAGAAGGAACGGGAGGAAGGAGGAAGGGGATGCTGTGGTTGTATATAAAATAAATGAAAATTTAATAAAATAGAAAAGAGCATTGAGAACTCAAGAATATTTATAATATGTGTTTGTTTAAAAATAATGCATATAGGTATTTTCAGCATTAGTGGGAATTCATTACCAGTGAGCAGTTTTCTCCACAGAGGGATCATGGGATAGATCTTTATTTACTTGACAATTTGTGTTGTTGTTGCTGTTTGCCTGTTTGAGACAGTATTGTACAGTGTAGCTCAGGCTGGCTTGGAACTCACTATGTGGTCCAGTATGTACTCTTGAGAACATTTCAAAGACCAAATGCAGTGTATATTACAAGGCAGTGGGCTGGGTAGAGTTGGAGGAACAGGCAGCAGTATCAGTATCGATCAAGGGGGGTGTGGGAGGGGACCAGTCAGAGGCTCACTTTGGGATTCTGGAAGAGGGCTCATCTCTGCAAAGTTCCCATCATGTGGCTGGGAAGACAGTGGGCTCCAATGGGCTGTTTGATTCCAGGCTTTAGGAATGGGAATTATTCTAGCTTCTCTTCTGCAGTCAGTGCCCAGTGGTGGAGGTTGACCAAACAACCTTGTCTTTTGCTATAGGGCTGCTACCACTCTGTGTGCATTGCAGAGTGCTGTGAGCCCTGTTCCTTCCCCTTCCGTATTCCCCACAGGCATAAGGAAGGTTTAGGTCTGAGAAGAGCTCTATTTCCTCTTCTGCCCCCTGCAGGCCAGTTATGGAACTGCTTTGGACGCCACTGCTGCTGGTGGTTGTTTCCCTCTCTGAGGTCTTTGGCTCGCCAGGGACAGATGCTGGCATTAACATTTCCCGACCTGTGCATATCCTGGAGGACCAAAGCTTAATGGTGCTGACTCCCGCAGGCCTGACACAGACACTGAATGAGACCCGCTTCCTAATGGTGATTTTCCGTGAGTATATCTGGCTCTGACAATGAAGGGTGATGCTTGTCTCATTGATCTGGGGGATGGTAGGAGTCCTACATGTTATCCAATGCATAGAAAGGCACAAAAATACTGTTGCCACTCACAGCCGGGGAAGGGTCTGTCCTCATAAGAATGCAAAGCTCTGCTCTCTCAGCTGTTTTTTATCACAGTGGGAGACCAAGTTCATCTCTCTCCTTTAAACCTCGACCACTGACCTACGTCCTTAGCTCCTGCTTTTACATGTTTAATTACTCCTATAGCAACCAATATGAACAAGTCAAAGTATCTGAACACCTCCCTTGATGTCAGCCAAGATTTCCTTGTCTAAAAAAGGCTCTGAATAAAACTCATTATGTTCCCATCATTGATTCTGTCAATACACAATTGAATTCAAAATGAGTTTTTGAAATCTGGTAGGCCTTCTAAAGTGGCCTTTGGGAAAACCATTTTGGGGAAGGATTATAAACATTTCCCTCAAAGGTAAAAGGTAATTTTTTTTTGTATAGGAAAGTTGTCAGGAGACCTCTCAGTGGTGACTCTCAAATCACTGGCCAGTCTCTTATCCTTCTGATGACTCCAGAATTAAGGTTGATGCTCAGCAGGACCTTCCTTTCTCAGGTCTGAGTCTAAAACAAACCTTAGTATTTGGGATTTGGTTCTGACCATCTGTTTCTTCTAACGTCCTGTGTGCACTGATGGTGCTATCCAAAGTTAGAAACCTTGAGGTCATCCCCAAATTCGCTGGGGCCTCTTATGGCCCCATGGAATCCTGTGGGTTCTGTATCTCATACTCTGTGGTCCCAAGTTCTCTCCACACCCTGCGTCACTGTCTCTGTTCCATTCTCACCATTCCCCACCTGAGCCCCGAGGTAGGCTCCTCCGTGGATTCCAGGTTCCTTCCAATCTGCCAAGCACTCAGAGAGACTGGTTTCCAGAATGCAGCTCTAGTTGTCAGAATGGAGTATTCTGGCTCAAGTCTCTAGGCCTTTCCTCACGCCCTTTGTCCTGTAGCATCCATCCTTCACTTTCGCACTTGGGCCGGGAGGCTTAAGCTTCTTGTGTGGAAACTTCTTTCATTCCTGTTTAGACTGGGTAGGAATTTTTCCCAGTCTCCTCAGCCTTCCTTCCAGTGGCCCTTGTCAGATCACCTCAATAGCATTTTCGAACTCGCGCGCTCCAGGGCACAAACCTTACCCTTGTCTTGATCCCTAGATCTGACACTGTTGGGACATGGTAGGTCTCCACACATGTCAAGTGAAAGAATGAATGATATGTTCTTTGGATCCTCATTTTATCTGTGGTAATTAACTTGAATGAGTCAAAGAGAGAAGGAAAGGCTACTTTTGGTGGAAAGTGACCAAGAAAAAATTAGTAGTTGTCTTAGGCCTAAAGCAAAGGTGGCAAGAATCTGTCTTGGGGTTACAGAAGATACTAAGGGTGATCATGATGAAGATGGATGGTCATTGGGACTGGGATAATGGCAATAATGAGTGATGATGGAGGTAATATAAAGATGGTGATGATGATCGATATACTAATGGCAATGGTGATAATTGTCCAGGAGAGCTTTGATTACCAACTTGACTAAGCCTAGAGTCATCTGAAAATCTGAAAGAAGCCTCAGTTAAGATATTGCTTAGGTAATGTTTTCTGTGGGCATCTCTAGGAGGTATTTATATTAACTATTAATTGATGCAGGAGTGCTCAAACTACTGTAGAATGTATCATCATTCCTTGGACAGGTGGTCCTTGGTAAGCCAAATTTCTCTCCATGGTTTTTGACTTGGTTCCTGTTTGAGTTCCTGCTCTGACTTCCCTCAGTGATGGGTTATGACCCAGAAATGCAAGGCAAATAAATTGTTTTTCTCCCAAGTTGCTTTTGGTCAGAGTGTTTTGGTATAGCAGAAAAAGAGTAACTAATGCAGAATAGAGGTAATCCTAGAGATAGTGATGTCGATGGATGATAGGGATTATGATGATGGGAATATTGGGAATGATGTAGATGATGATGGTGGTCGTGACGGAGATGCTCATGGGGATACTGATTGCCGTGATGAGGTGTTGGTGATGACAGCAGTCATGGTTTTAACTATGGCGGTGATGATTTTAATGGACATTTCTCAAACACCTGCAGTGCAGATACTGAACTCAGCACCACAGTTCCCGTCTTTCCCATGAGACAAGTCTCGAAAAGGTTAGATAATCCCCCTAGAGACACACCACTGGTCTGAATTTAAAACCAAGTCTTTCACCCAAACTGCCGCTCAATCCATTCTGCACCCCTACCTTGATCTCCAGAAGACGAACTTATTTACTTATAAGTATTGAGGGCTTGATATGCCCTGATGTATTCTTGGCCCTGAAGAATGAGTGCTAAACTACATCACCTTCCTGGAACTTACAGGCAGGAGAGGAGAGACAAGTGCTAAGCAGATCCAGAGGAGAAGCATGGGGTGTGTCGTGTGGCTAGAAGTGCTGTGGTGAAAGCCGGGCGGTGGGGTGTGATAGATGCTTGAGAGTTCTCTGGCCGTGGCAACACGGTCTCCCTTATCTCCTGTGGCCGTGGTAACATGGTCTCCCTTACCTCCATGTCAGAACTCCCTGGGCTCTGGGATATGTATGGAATCTCCAAATGCTTCACCATTGACAACCATTCCAATGCTTCTCTTGTCTGAGCATATGCATTCATAAACTCAGCAACCCTGGTCCTGGCACGGCCAAGTCCACAAGGAAGCTTGGAGAAGCCACAGAGCAGAGTGACCAGCGAAGAGTCCAGAGCTGCTGCGGCTGGTGGAGGGGTGTGCTGAGGGTGGTGATGGAGCAGACAGGAGAAGCATCGACCTGTGAGGGAGGCAGAAAGTCTTTCCTGGATGATCACTCCCAGCCAGGTTCCATTGCTGAGCCAGTGACTGACTCCTGAGCCAGTGCCAGCTGTCCTGGGGCCCAACTTCCCTGGCTGTGCTTTACAAAACATATATCTGTCAGATGTGGCCTTACCCACAGTCAGGAGGTGACCTGTACTCTCTCCAAGTGCTCCAGATGGAAAAGAGGTTTGGAAAGGATAGAGCATTCTGGCTTGAAAGCGAATCTGTCTCCCCCGGTCCTGACAGCCTACCAGTCTCAGACATGTGGCTGCAAGGACCTTCAGCCGAGCAATGTCATCAGAAGTTTGCCATTTCATCTCCTCCAACTCCAGCTAGGATAACCCATCCCTCTGGCCAAGCTCCGTTCTCTGAGGCTGTTTTCAGTAAAAAGATCCCACTTCACCTCCATACCCAGCTGTGTGAACAACTAAGAATCCCAGAATAGCACACCCTTTAACAGAGTTCTGGAGTCTCGTTAGCTACCGCTTCTCAAGGTGGTGAGTCAGAGAGGAGAGTGAGCCTCCAGCATACCCTACCGACCTGCTCCTCACACCTCACCTACCTCTACCTGAGAGAGTTCCCAGCCATAGCAAGAGGGGTGCAGTGGCTGCTTAGTTCCAAAATATTCCACCAGATGGCGCAAGTGAGTCACATCGCTTGGCCTTAATTGCTAACCAAAGAAATTTTTATACCTTTAATAACAATAGCAATTAAAATGCATTATGTCCCTATTATGTTCCGGGCATTGATCTAAGTGTTTTTACATGCCTAGTGAAAGTTAAAAAAAAAAAAACAAGTTTTTCAGCCAGCTTGACTATATCTTGTTATCAGGGCCTTGAGCAAGTGCGTGGTTTTATTGTGCCTCAAATCTGTTATCTATAAAATAATAATGGTAACTAATAGACTTGGTACCTGTAAGCCCCTGTAACTGACTGCTAAATTAATTCCATTTCATCCTGATAATCTCCCAAATTCTTCCATTTTATGACCTGTTTGTCTCATCTCCTGTCAAATTTCTGAAACCCACTCTTTAGCTGTGAACACAGGGAAATCCTGGGGCTCCCAGGACAAACAAATACAAGAAAGGTAGAAGGAACAGGGGTTCTATAGTCTCTCTTCACATTGATTCTTTCAGACAATCCATCCTCAAAACAGTCCAGGAAGCTGGCCGAGGAGCTAGGCAGAGCCGCGGAGATCTTTGGCAAGGGCAAGAACGGCTTGGGCTTTGGCAAAGTGGACATCACTGTGCAGATGGAGCTTAAGGAGGAGTTTGACATCAAGCAGGCCCCAGAGTTGAAGCTGTTTGTTGAGGGCAAAAGGTCCAGCCCCACCAGCTGCAAAGGTAAATGGTGGTCGGGATGTAGGTTGATTTCATGCTCGTGGGAAGCCTACTTGGCAGTTCAAGGCTGGATGTGGGAAGTGCCGATCCACATGGCCTCTCAGTGACCCAGGCTCCTTCCAGCTGTGGCTCCATCTTGCTTAGCCCTGGATCCACCTGCTCTTTCCTCGGTACCCAGATGCAGGAGTTCACCACAGGTAGCGTGCGTGGCCGGAGAGTGCAAAATCACTCCTGTTTGCCATCTTCTGGCTGGAATTCTGATCCAGGACCCCACACAAATGCAAGAGGGCTAAGAAACATAGCTCAGCTCTGTGTCTAGAAGGAAAATGGGAATTGGCGATCATTCAGCTGCTTCTACCACCACTTCTCAGCTAAGGAGGGACATGAGATTCTTTCTATCTCCACTCTTTTGCTGTAGAGGGTTTTGACAGGGAAGCAATACTGGGCTAAAGGAGAGGTCGCAAGGGGCTGGGGACATAACTTGAACAGCAAAGTGCTTGCAAAGGACCTGTTTTGGTCCCCCCAAAACTCCTGGGGAAAATGCCAGGCTTGGTGGAGCCTTCTTGCAACCCCAGAGCTGGGGAAGTGAAAATGGGCAGGTGACCGAGGCTAGCAAGCCAGCTAGGCTAGTTTATTTGGGAAGTTCTACGCCAGCGAGAGGCCCCATTTGGAAAAGAAAAAAAAGATGCTGCCTGCATAACACCCTATGATTGATCTCTGGGGCTCGACATGCACATGCATGCACATGCACGCACATACATACACAGAAACAAGCAAGAGGGCTTGGGGGTGATGGAGCAAAAGGTCGAGGTAGGGCATTTATTACCATGGTATTGAAGCTGTCTTTAGAATTACGTACCTTAGTGTGTGACGTGGCTGATTCTAGTTTTTAAATGTAAACAGATAGGGAACAGATGGATATGGACAGACAGATGGATGGGTGGGCTCACTGCTGGATGTTACAAAACTGGTGAAGCCCAAAGGAACTCATCAGGGGCGCGGAGTGGAGATGGCTCGGTGGGTGAAGGCATTTGCCACCGAGACTGAACCTGAGTTCAATCCCTATGACCCAGGTGGAAGGGGACAACCTATGCCTAAGAGTTGTTCTCTGGTCTGTACAGGCACGCTGTGGTGTATGCTCTTGATAGTTAATTCATAAATAAATGTAACAAAAGAACCTAGCCCATCCTCTACCATGCCAATAGAATGGTGCCATGGTGTATGTGTGGAATGGCAGAATCAGAAAACAGGCACTGCCTTTCACAGGCTCTGGCATTTCTGAAGCTCTCTTCTAAGCAGTGAGCATATGAGCAACAAAAAGCCCAGGAACTAGATGAGCCAAGCAAAAGATCCAGTCCACCCCCAAGAGATGGAGAGCAGGTAGGGGTTTTAGCTTCAAATAAAGTCCGACGGACTGTTGTTGCAGGAGCCAAAAGGTTAGAAAGAGACTCCCTGAGCAAGAAATGAAAGTACATTGCACTGGATGCTCACAAGAGGGCATGGGAGAGACACGGGGCAAGCTGGCTGGGCAAGCCCTTCCCAGGGAGAACTTCATAGCACAAAGCAGGTGGGGGGGGCTTCAATGCCCAACATTCCAAATGGAGGGTAGTGGGCGTGAGTCAGTGGGCAGACCTGGCAAAAGAGAGATGGGGATCTGATTGCTGGGAATTCTGAGGAGTGATCTTCAACTACAGGAACCCATCTAACCCAAGCAAGGGGCCCTTGAAGATGTGCTGGCTTCAGTGTAGTGATAAGGCGGAGAGCAGGCCTGCTTTTCGTCCCACCCAGCTCCCGCAC
>LOJH01017565.1:8232-18788 GCA_001685095.1 Ellobius talpinus
GAGAGAGAGAGAGGGAGAGAGAGAGAGAGAGAGAGAGAGAGAGAGAGAGAGCACATTATTCACCTCACTTGCATTAAACACATTGTTACCACTGATATTAGTATTGCTATTATTGCTAATCTTTTACTGCCAGTCAACCTTCTGTTATAACAACATTAACAGCAATTTCCCCTTAAAAAAACCCTGAGCTAATTAAATGTAAAACATTTTGGCTCATGGTTTTAGAGATTCCAGTCTACGACCACTTGGTCCCATCCCTTTTGGGCAGGTGACAAGGCAACATAATATGAACATGTGGTAGAAAAAATGCTGCTGGGTTCATGGTCAGAACCAAGAAGAAAGTAAAAAAAAGAAAAAAGGAGCTGGGACCCCAAAATCCCCTTCAAGGACACATCCCCAAGGACCAAAGACCACCTCTCAGAAGATCCTGCTTCTTAAAACTCTGCTCTCTCCCTCAAATGCCTTTAATACTTGGGGCTCTGAGGGACCTTCCGGATCCAAATGTCAGTATTCACAGCGCCCGGCTTCTAGAGTGAACTTAGTGGTATGTACTGCAGGGGGGAAGAGTCCTATGCACGTAGAGAGCTTGGGACTGCGTCCTCTCAGCCCCTGCTCCAGGGTGGAGAGCATAGCTTCTTACACAAGGGGGACAGCTCCATACTGCTGTTTATTCGTTGAGTTTCCCTTTCACTGGCGTGTGAGCGCTGCATGTGCAGGCATTCCCTTTATCCTGCAAATCCATGCCTGCATCCCATGTCTAGAAGGGAGTCTGGCACTGAGTAGTTGCTCAATAAAATCTTGCCAAAGGGATGAGTGGATGAATGAGTTAGTAAGCTCTGGGAACCAGGAACATTTCAGTACATGCCAAGAACTTTGAGGAATTGCTGCTGGAAGGCCCCTGTGTCTGTATGGAAACAAGTCAGTATGACATATAAACTCCTGTCGCATTTATGAAAGAGAAGGGAAGAGATCACGAATGCCTCATGACTTGGAGGGAGTGTGCTGGAGGTGATGGTTGCCTGTGGGGCAGCCAAGGACGCATCTGGGACATATCAGCTGCTTGGCCCTGGAGGTGACTGGGGTGGGGAATTCTCCATGCTACTTGTTCTTGACCCTGGCTGACATATTAGGAAAAAATAAGATCACCACAATGGCAGGCTCTCAGCGAGGGAGGCTGCCCAATGAAGGACAGAGCCTCTGCCCCAAGGAGCTACTGAGCGCTACAATAAAGACCAAAGAGCAGCTCTCTGGTAGGAAGATGATGTTATCCAGGATCCTTTGCCTAGCTTGGGCCATGTCCTCTTTCCTAGGTTTTTTAGGACTTGCGATTTGTTAAGTAGGAACTCTCATAAACATAAAACCATCAAAACCCCTCAGCATTTCTGTTCTTCTTCCATCTGGCCCAGTATTATATAACTAGAATTCACTTCTGCCTCTGAGGTACACATTGGATGCATTAAATATCTACTATGGGGTAAGGATCAGTTCCCTCCCAGCTCCTATTCCTTATCAGGTTAATAGGAAACGAAGCCACTAGCCATGTAGGAAGGACTGGACAGTTTGGAATGACAGCAATAACTCAAATTATCAGAGAAATCATCCAGGCTGAAAACCTTCACCAACTGCCTTCCCATAGCAACTCTTGCCCCTCCTAAATATAAAATTTCCCATTCTCATGAGAATATGGCAGTTCTGGGGGGCTGGGGAGTTAACTTTTTTCTTGCAGCTCGAGTTCTGGGCAGTCTCAAGACAGTGCGCTGTTGAAGCAGAGAGGATCCTGACTGCTCACCACATCGCCTTCCCTCAAGAGTTCAAGGAAACAGGTTGCCATGCAACAAGACTAACCACCTCTTAAGGGCATCACCACCTTCAGCACAAGAGAAACCATAGCCTCAGATGGTGAGTGAGCGCCTATGGGGCTGAGATCAAAGGGCACAGCAAGGGCAGAATTGAAATCCACTGTCCTGGCTTGCCCCTTCCTGTTCTTAACTAAGAACCCCTGTAAGCAATTGCGGGAATTCACAGAGGGTTTAGAGGTAACTGTGTAAAGGGGCTTGATGGTGATTGTTGTCATCTGCAGCCATCACAGGAGCAGGCATTTAAGGAAGCACTGGTCTTATAAGACTCTGGGCCTCACCAGAAGCAAAACTGTTGTCCTCATGCCCCATCCTCTCCAGGCCTTCAGCTAGCCCACTCTTCTCAGTTCTCCATCTGACTTCAAATGAAATATCAAGACACCTGAGGAGATGGGCTTCTGGTGGTTTTTGTCTTGGCCAACACCGGCTGTCCCCTAAGTTACTTACCTGCTTCATTCTGACAGTCTAGCAAGCCTCTTGGGCTAGTGTTTCAGGTGGCACATGCCAGCCCTCACCTTTCCCACAGTGCAGTATGCATAAAAGAACATCATTTTAATTCATTTTCCTGATAGGTGAGGCTTCTTGACAGTAACTATAACACAGAGCAGAAAACAACATAATGTGGGGCATCAGGTAGTCCTGGGGGTTCTTTGTTTATTTGCTTGTTTGTTGCTGTGCATATATGAGGGTGTGAAGACATGTATGTGTGCATGTGTGTGTGTGTGCATGTTTTGATTGATTTCTTTTACTCATATTTTTTGCTTAGTTTTCTGGCTTTATTGAGTTTTTGTTGACAAGTAAAACTCTTATATTATAGCTTAGGGGTCTATAATATGATTTTACATACATAAATGATCATCAGAATCAAGTCAGTCAAACCTTACCCAGTTGGTATCTGTTTGCTCTGCTTTGTTTTGTGATTGGAATATTTGAGTATACTTGGGGCACAGCCATCCCTCAGTTTCTGTGTAAAGTGGTATAACATATGCATGTAGCCTGTGCACACACTCCAGCATAGTTCATGGAACACCTGGTATAGTATCAATGAATGGTTGTCATGCCAGTATGGCAAGAGAAAAGTTAAATGTGCTCAGCACAGATATAAAATTTCCTGCTTTGGAGAGAGGAGAGTCTTATTTATGTAGTCCAGGTTGGCCTCAAACTTATAATCCTTATGTTTCTACTACCTGGGTACTGGAAACACAGGTGTATACCACCAATCCTGGCAACAGAATAATCTTCTCTAAACATGTTCAGTCAATTCAGTCCATGTATGTGGAGCCTATACATACAGAAGGAAGACTGTAGCGTCCAGTATTACTAACTGTATTTGCTCTGTCATGGATCAGAGTCCCTGAGCTGACTCATCTGTTGACTGTATTTTACCTTTTAACCAGCATCTCCTCTTTCTCTACCCTTTCCCAACCTGGATTAACCACCATCCTAGTCTGGTTCCTTTGGTTTCTCAAAATGTTCAAAAACAGAAAGCACCACGGAGTGCAGTAATTCCCCTCCTGGGTATGCACGGAAAACCAATGAAAACAGAACTGCATGGAGATATCTGTGTGTACAGCTTGATTTGCCATAACCGCAGTATGGCAACTACCTAGGTATCCAGTGAGTGCGTTGATAAAGGCATGGTGATGTGTGCTATATACCGGAATATTGGCAGAAAGAAACCCACTCTGTATTAGTCACCTTTCCATCACTATGAGTAAATAGTTGAGGATGTCAGTGTAAAAGAAAGAAAGGTCTGTTTTGGCTCACATTTTCAAAGTTTCAATCATGGTTCTTTGGGCACTGTCACGAAGCAGAAGTGTGTTGGTGGGCATGTAATATGGCAGAGCTATTCATCTCATAGTGGCTGGGAAGGTGACAGAGAGAGAGGGGAGGGGCCAAGGTCACACTAAGTCTTTCAAGGGCATGGTCCCAGTGAATGAACTTCCTTCTGCTGTGCTTTGCTTCCTAAAGATTCCACCGCCTCCCAAGAGAACCACAGGCTGGTGACCAAGCTGACAACGCTTGGCCTTCGAGGGGACATTCCTGGTTTAAACCCAACAACTTCCATTTGTAGCCACATAGTTGAGTCTTGGGAGTAGTAGCCCAAGTGAACAAAGTCAATAGAGAGAGTTTGAGATCAGGTCAGTCTGGAGTAGGTGAGACCCTATCTCAAATTAAGAAATCAAAAATAGAACAAGCATTTATTAACAAATGAGTTGTCAAATGTTAAACAAAGTAAGTTCAGAATCTAGGATACAATATAATCACCAGAAATAATGATCAGGATTTACTTAAAATGTCATGGTAAAAACACACCTCATAAAGGTACATATGGCTTAGTTTAAACATATATTCATACAACTCTATAGGAAAACAATCTTTACAAACAGAGGTAAAAAAAATGGTAGCAGTAGACTTTTTCCCCTAGCATTACAGACTTTAGATTTCCAGTAGTATTGCTATGAGACTATATGTAAATAATACATATATTTATTTAAGCATAGACATACCAACATTAAATAATATATGGTCAAGTAATATAAGTTAATAGGAAATAATTGTACCTATAGTATAGACAGTTGGTTCCTATCCCCAATATCTAAAATTGTATGCGAATACACCCTATAAAGCAAAATGACAGGAGCAGGCCATTCACAGCAACACAGATGCTGAACTATACAGTAAAGAATAGGCGCATCTGTCTCAAAGAAATACAGATTGCAGCGATTAAATGCTCTATTCACCTTCCCGCATGGCAATTTGAAAAACTGCAATGTCTGGTGTTTGTCAATGACGAGGGGAGGTGGAGTCCGAGACTGCCTGGGAGCAGGAGAGCATCCCACTTCTTCCCAAGGACCACGCAGTGAAACACATTGCTAAAGACCAACACTTGGTCCTTTTCTTTGGACTCAGTAATTTAAAAAATACTTTCAGTAAGAAAACCATCAGCCACATACAAATATGTATGAAACAGAAACCAAAGTTAGGCGATTACTAACATTGTTAGTAATTCATAAATACCTGTGTTTCCTGACGGTGGGAGAAAATACAAAGCAATGCTTTATGATAAGGGAAGATTAGGCAACAATGTTATTGTTGATATAAAACAACATGGGCAAAGTAAAAATAAAATGAGCACATTCATGACATCTCTTTCTGCAGTCAGATACTGCAGCTTTTACTTTACTCTGCATTTTGCTATTTTCTGTGTTTGTTTCTTTGTAGTGGCATTTCAATTGCATTTTAATAAATAATGACTGCCTGAAGATCAGAGAGTAAAACAGTCCCACTGGTCAGCCTTACAGACCAGGTTATGATAACACACACCTTTAATCCCAGTAGCCACAATAGTTGCCATAGAAATCAGGTGGTGCATGCCTTTAATCCCAGTGGTGCATGCCTTTCATCCCAGCCCTAGAGAGGACTATAAAATGGGAGGAAACAGCTCTCAACAGACAGTTTCCTTCTGAGATTCCTGGAGGCAGGATCACCATTTTCAGACTGAGGTCAAGGTANTCAGCCTTACAGACCAGGTTATGATAACACACACCTTTAATCCCAGTAGCCACAATAGTTGCCATAGAAATCAGGTGGTGCATGCCTTTAATCCCAGTGGTGCATGCCTTTCATCCCAGCCCTAGAGAGGACTATAAAATGGGAGGAAACAGCTCTCAACAGACAGTTTCCTTCTGAGATTCCTGGAGGCAGGATCACCATTTTCAGACTGAGGTCAAGGTAAGAGCCAGTGGATGGCTGTTTTGCTTCTCAGATCTTCAGGTTGAACCCCAATTCCTGACCCTGAGTTTTTTATTAATTGTTCTTCATTTCTCACATAAATTATTATCATTCTCTCATAATGGTTTTGTTTCTATTGTTACTGAAACAGCATCCCAAATGTGGCAATTAACATATTGTTATCTTAATGTTCTCTAAGATATAAGCCCTACATGGTAGTGGTGGGGTCTTTGGCAAGATGCTCAACAGATAAAGGCATTTGCCACAAAAGCTTGGCTACCTGCCTGGAACCCATGCGCCCTCCCTCGCAAAAAAAAAAAATGGAAGGAGAGGATCAACTCCACAAAGATGACCTGTAACCTACACACACACCATGGTGTGCATAAGTTTCAGCCTCTTTCACATTGTTGAGGAAGCTTGCAGTTGCTCTGGGCCTACTAGACAATCTCCCTGTTCGAAGGTCAGCTGACTGATAAGCTTGACTGAGTCTAAACTTCGAGTTCCCTCGGTCATGTGATAAAACACATTCAGACACCAAGCTTCACCAAGCTTGCAGACATTTGGGGAAGTAGGTCGGGAAGGGCATCACTCTGCTTCTTGCAATGGGCAAGCAATACATCATTTTTATGTGTGGGAGCCTCCATAGAGGTCTGCCTCAAGCACGCAGGAAGAAAGTTTAAGAAATCAAAAGGGACTTCATGTGCGGAGGGGAAAAAAAACCAATTGAAATTCTGTGCAGAATGTTCTTTTCTCCTAGTTACTTGCCCAGAAAAGCCCACTGGCCCCATTTTGAAAGTTGCTCTTAACAGACACCATGCCCAGAAATAACTCAGGGAATTGTATAGTAAGGCACTAGGGAAAGACTCTGGTTTATTCTAGAAGAACTTAGTCTTTAAGCCTGGGTATAGGCTGTATTTCTCTTTACTTCATAGACAAAGTTGTTAGCTGGTCCATAATAATGCAAAGGATGATTGGTTTTATTTCTTGTATCAACACATCTTCTCTACCCTGGGAACAGAAACACTGTACCCGTCAGGCACTGGGAAGTCCACGCCGAGATTTTAATTGCCAGTCAGTAAAAACTGTCGTAGTCTTCAGGGTGAGGCTTAGCAATGAAATGCTACTAAGACCTGGCAAATATCACAAAGCCATTAAGCCAGAACTGTTGGGATTTGAATCTGAGATGGTTCCCCAACAGGCTTATGCCTCCAGCCAGCGGCGCTATCTTGGGAGTCTATAGAACCATTAAGAGGTGGGGCCTAGCTGGTGGAAGTAGATCATTTGAGGTGGGCCTTTGAAGGTTACACCAAATACTGGCTTCTGTCTGCCTCCGTTTTCTGGTGTAACAGAGTGTGGATGCGCTCCGGACAACATGCTGTTTCCCCATTAGAAGGACTGAAACCGTGAACTGAAATCTTTCCTGCTTTAAGTAGTTTCTGTCAGGTGTTTGCTTTCCGTGTTGAAGAAGTAACTAACACAAACACTCTCACTTGCCTGATGGCGGCACTTCGAGTCTTTCAAAACCATTCAAAGTCTCAGACTGCCTAAGTGGTCTCCATCATTCCAGGACACAGGACAAACCAGACCTAGAAACCATTATTTGGTATCTCTCAATCCAATTACATGGTGGCTGTGGTTGTGCTCCCTGGGAAATCCAATGGGTCCCTCAGGCATTGGGCATCAGGAGGTGGCAGTGGAGAAGCCACCTCACCTCCCACATTCTCACCTCACCTTCCTGATGTGGAGCACACCTCCAACTAATGAGTGAATCTGGCATGTGTCAGCTTTTTGTAAGCAAGCATTTCACAAGGTTTACAGAAAAGTAAAGTAAACAGAGTTCTGAGTAACAAAAGAGTGGCGTTTATGCATTCTTTGGTGCGCTTTAAAGGATGGTATAAACTGACTTTTTAACCAAGCATTAGGCAAGATCTGGGCCCAAGCCATTCTATAATAAACAGTGACATGGCTATATTAAAATATTTACTTAGCGTGCTAAAGTGACTTATAGGAAGAGTGGCTACTACATAGAAGTCCTAAGTATTAAGGCGTCAGGTGCCACGGGCGGCATAAATATTCCATGTGCACTTGTTTATAGGAAAACCCCATCTGGATTCGGCTAAAACAGCAGGCACCCTAGTGACCCCAGTTTTGCTATTGGAAAATATAACACAAGTGTTCACTCATCTAGAATAACTACAGTGCTAAGTGCCACATGACAGATGGGAGGGGATTGGCTTTTCTCAATAAAATCCAGGCACTCCATTGTGAAAGGTTTCATTGTAAGGGCTCCTTGGCATTTACAGACTCTCGCTATAGATACATAGCTAGACAAGACAAGGTTCTGGGTCAGACTGACCAAAGCCTGCCTCGTCGGGAGAGCTGATCCCATATGTAACCATGCAAACCAGACAGGGCTGGGGAGACGGGACTTGGAATGGTCCACCTGCATCAACATCAGAAGCGTCTGCCTCCTTCTTCCATCCCCCAAAAACAGTTACATGGAATAGAGATGAGCAGACAGGCTGGGGAACAAGCCTGGCTTTATCCAAAGAACATATAGTATTTTAAGACTGGGAGTCTGGATTTGACTGGTCCTCCATACACTGAGCATCAACTTTAGGATTAGAATGAGCACAAGGGAGAGGACACAGTCTATCAGTGGGCATTGTCATGGATTTTTAGTGAATGGTCTCACTGGTTTCTGCCTGTCCATGCTAGGATGCAGGCAGCCCTTCTCCAATCAGAAGAGTCCCACAGGGAACCATGAAAGTCATCCTAGCCCCCCTCATTAAAAGAACAGAGTCCGCCCTCTCAGATTTGGCCCCGTAGAGAGAAAACAGTAGTAATAAAAGTGCAGCTGACTTCTGGGACTGAAAACTGGGTTGGGAAGAAAATAAATCAGCATGGCAACCTGTCTACTCAACTCCCCCAAGAATCAAACTCAAAAAAAAAAGCTCTCAAATGGAAATTCACCAGCAAACCGAGAAAGTGATGGGACAGAGTGTTCCCCTAACACACACAATTATTAACTTCTCCCAACTGAATTTGATGAACAGATTTCATGCATCCCCCTTAGTAAGGATGTTATGCTCCCAGCATGCTCCAAAGCCTCTCTAGACAAGGAGAATTCATCAGTGAAGACAGACCCTATCTCAATGGAGCTGACCATCCTCCTGGATCAGGAGATGTTTGGTTAAGTAAATGCTGACCATGGCTTCAAGAGACAGGAAGGAAAGAACGCTTAAACACGGATCATTTTTATTGTGATGGAATGTACTAAGTGGGCCACATTGGAAGAGAAGTTATCAATGGTATTACCCAGGGGCGAGCCCTGCATGCTACAATATGTCATTGACCTGCTAGGCAAGAGGTGCTCACTCGTATAATAGTGGTACAAGGGTTTGGCGTAAAGAACAACTTTTACAACTGGATCTGAGGTCTGCTCCAAAGGTAGGAATTCAGGCCTGGTACTCTAAACTTGATCAAAAGCCATTGCTCTAGAGGTCATAGACCCTAGGGTAGAACCTACTACGGTTATCTTGCGAATAAACATGTTGTCAAACTGCCTTCTAAATACCCGCACTTATTCGTGTAGATTAGTTCTGCAGTCAGTACGATCAGAGAAGCCATTCTGTGAAGGGCGACACAGTTCAGGAACACAGAACTGATCCAAAGGCTGAGAACGAGAGACCACAGAGCACTTTGACCTAAATGCGGCATCTGTGACAGCGCCTTCCCTTAAGGCTCAGGAAAGATCACAGAAGGGAATGAGACTGACAGAATGGAAGAGCCCAGCCTGCGAGGGGAAGGAGGGCTGTGAAATGCTGTGCTCCGGCCATGACTTGGCCATTGCATTCACCAACTCCCACCACGCTGACCCACACAAAAGCATAACAAAATCAAATCAAGATTCGTCAACATTCTCTCAGGCGGCTTTAATTAGACTTAATGGGCAGGGGCTGGGGAGATAAATGAAGAGTGGAAGGCGTGTGGCTGTCTGAGAGGAGCATGAAGGAGGATGTAGGAGACGTCTATAATCAAGACACTTTGTTCACGTGCATGAAATTGCATCAAAATAAGCAAAAAAATTCTATGAAAAATAATAAGAAAAAGTAGAGAATTTCTTTCAATTTTTCTGACATGTATTTAGTTTGGAGAGGTGGCAGACGTGGGCTGTGAGATGCCTGTGGAAAACAAAGGACATCAGTTCTCTTCTCTGTGTGTGCGCTCCAGGGACTGAACTCAAGTCATCAGATGTGGTGGCCAGCTCCTTTAAAGCCATCTCCCTGGCTCAAGAACAGGGCGGTCAGGTAACCCACCTTAGAAGATTTGGAAATCAAGAAAACTGTTTTAATCTAGTCTACTGTCTTTAACTTCATAACTCAAAGAGGAAATAGATGATCATACCATGCCATGACGCAGTCAATTCAGAGCTGAGAGGTGCTCACACCACTGGCCGAAGCCTTACTGCTAACTAGTAAGCTCAGAAAAAGTTGAGGAATCTCACAGATGAGGAAAAAAGCTTCCGCAAAGGTACTATGAGATATTCATGGCAATAAAGTAGCTTACTTTCCATTCTTGATCTCTAGAATTATGTTGCTCAGTACGGAAACCACTGGCCACAATTAAATGGATTAAACTTTAAAATCAGAACTCATTTCTTCTGCTGCACTAGGCACGTTGCAAGCACCACAGCTTCAAGAGACCAGGGACTCCACCGACTGCAGGCTCTAGAGCATCCCAGTCTCTGCAGAATGCTTTCCCAATGACCACTGTTCTAGGGTTCAGTGAGTTCTGGTAGCTGCTGTTGGAGGAAAGAAACTGTTTCTACAGTTTTTGTTCTCATAAGGTGATTTTGCATCTTGAAGACAAACCATTTTTGATGAGTATTTTTTAAACCTAAGAATCACATACTAAGGGGCTGGAGAGATGGCTCAGAGGTTAAGAGCATTGCCTGCTCTTCCA
>LOJH01017566.1:4335-22227 GCA_001685095.1 Ellobius talpinus
CTAGGATTAAAGGCGTGCGCCACCACCGCCTGGCTGACCATGGCAACTCTTATAAAGGAAAGCATTTAATTAGGGCTGGCTTATAGTTTAGTCCATTGTTACCATGGCAGGAAGCATGGTGCCAAGCAGACAGACATGGTAGAGGAGAGTAACTGATAATTCTTTTTTGTAGTTGTTGTTTGTTATTTTGGTTTTTTAGACAGGGTTTCTCTGTGTAGCTTTGGAGCCTGTCCTGAACTTGCTCTCTAAACCAGTATGGCCGCAAACTCACAGAGCTCTGTCTACCCGTGTCCCCTGAGTGCTGGGATTAAAGGTGTGGGTGACCTGGCGAAAATTGTGTATCTTGATCCATAAGCAGCAGCAAAGAAACCTCTGGGCCTGGCTTCAGTATTTTTGAAACCTCAAAGCCCGCCCTAGTGACACTTCCTCCAACAGGGACAGACCTACTCCAACAAGGCCACTCCTCCTAATCCCTGTCAAGTATTGCTACTCCTTAATGAATAAGCATTCAAATATGAGGCTGTGGGGGCTATTTCTATTTAAATTACCATAGTAGTGTTGGGAATTGAACTTAGATCCTTGAACATGCTAGGCTTTATTGCTGTGTTAAACTCCCACTTAGCCCAAGTTTTATGTTGAGGAGAATTTACCTACCAGCCATACTTGCAGAACAGGAAAGTTTAGAGACTAGCATCCCATGTAAAAAAAATATGTTTACAGGAAACTTTAAGTTTAAACTTTTCTTATTAAAAGCTGTGTTTATAAAGGAGAACAGGAAAAGGTAGTATTATGTGATGAGGAAGGACAATGCAGATAAAGGATATGAAAGAGGATATAAAGGTAATTGTTAACTGGGTGGTAGTGGCACACACCTTTAATCCCAGCACTTGGGAGGCAGAGACAGGTGGATCTCTGTGAGTTTGAGGCCTGCCTGGTCTACAAGAGCTAGTTCTAGGACAGCTAGAACTGTTACCAGAAAAACCCTGTCTTGAAAAACCAGAAAAAAAAGTGTTTTTCTGATTTTAACTCTGTGGTGGATTTTTCTTTTCTTTGAGAGAGTGTGTGTGTGTGTGTGTGTGTGTAGTTACTCTTTCTTGTTGGACTTTATTTGGACTGCCAGCCTCCAAATAATGACAAGGAAATTTATTATTAATTATGAAAACTTGGCCTTCAGCTTAGACTTGTTTCTAACTAGCTCTCATAACTTAAGTCAACCTGTTTCTAGTAATCTATGTTCTGCCACATGGCTTTTTTCCTCTCCTCTATTCTGTATGTCAGACTCCTTCCATGTCTCGAAGGCATCTCCTCCTGCACCAGATTCTAACCCTGAGTTCTTCTCTCTGCCTGGAACTCCCACCTATTTTCTCCTGCCTAGCTATTTGCCATTCAACTCTTTATTAAACCAATCATGTGCCTTAGGAGTGATATGGCTGGTTGAAGAGAATACAAGGCAGGAGGAGATAGGAGCTCAGATGCAGGCTGAGGATTCAGTCTGAGCATTCAGTCTGAGAATTTGTAGAGACAGAGGCAGTCTGAGGTTTTGTAGAGACAGCATTCAGTCTTAGGATTTGTAAAGACAGGATCACCCTTCTATCTGAGCATTGGTAGAGGTAAGAACTCTCTAGTGGCTGGCTGCTCTGCTTTTCTGATCCTTCAGCTTTTACCTGTGATAACTGACTCCAAGTTTTTGCTATTAAGAACAATTAGAATTCATGCTACATAAGCTTTTCACTCTTTTTTTCTTTTCCATTATAGTCTACTTTCTCATAGTTTACAATGCAACTGTGATTTTAATAGGTATAGAATTTGGTATTAGCATTGAACCACATATTCTCAAGTTGTTAGAATCTCTGTATAATTTCTTTTTTTCTAGAATATCCATTTTTTAGTTTTTATTTTAAAATTTTTATTCATTTTACATACCAGCACAGTTCCCCATCCCTTCCCTCCTCCCACTTTTATATAATTTCTCAGTGGCTGCCTATTTGTATAGCTTTCAAAATTATTCCTGTATTGTAACTCCACTTAAAATAATCTTGTAGCTGGGAACAGTGGTATACACCTGTAATATGAGCACTGGAGAGGCCAAGGCAAGAAGATTATGAGTTCAAAGCTGGTCTGTGCTGCATAGCAAGACTTTTACCTTGGAAAAAAATCTGTGAAAGAAAGCTAATTTAATTACAAAATGCAGTTTTGAAAACATTAAAATGATTGGTTGATGTTGGATATCTTTCTTGTTAGTTTTCCAGCCTTAAATTTTTTGAGCAGGTTCTCTAAACTTTGAGCTCACTGTCTAGATTGACTGACTGGTCAGTAAGTCCTAGGGATTTTTCCTGTCTCTTCTCCAGTACTGTGATTGCAGGAGTGTACTGCCACACTTGGCTCCTATGTGGGGCTGAGGTTCTTCATGCTTGTACAGCAAGCATTTTTCCCAACTGAGCCATCCCCCAGTCCTTCTACTTTTGCACATTACACATTAACATTTAATAATATTGTCTAATTAATGGTAGCTTCTGAAGCTATTCTGATGGAATAAGTGTAAAGTAGGAGAGAGACTGATAGAGGTTAGTAGGTCAGAATTGGCAAATCTCAGAGTTAGAAATTTAATTTAGAGTTCTGTTTCTAGAGGTCAGTGCCTGGAGAGGTGACGACTACAACTCTACAGTAGATTTGCGTTTATCCAAGTGTGTCTTAGTATGTTGGAGGTGTTGGATAGATGGACTGATGAAGAAAATATGCAAGAAGTAAGAGCAGCCGCAGAAATTTTAAATTTTGTAGAATTTGCTTCAGTAATTAAATTTTTGTATATGTGCACATACACGCGCGTGCATGCGTGTGTGTGTGTGTGTGTGTGTGTGTGTTAAACTTGAGGTTACAATCATTCCCCACCTATTTTCTTTTTGAAACGGGTTCTTACTGAACCTAGAGCTTACGACTAGACTGGCTGGGCAGGAAGCTCCAGTGACTCTCTTGTTTTGTTTCTCGGCTCTGAGGGGACAGGTATTTGCTGTGCTTGGCTTTTACAAAGGTCCTAGGAATCTGAGGTCAAGTTATCTTCTTTTATCGAAAGCACTTTGCCACTGAGCCATCGAGCAGCTCCTAAAGCTTCCTAAAGTTATGCTTAAAACAACCAGTTTAATACAAGAACTATTCGATTTTCAGGATTGGGAGAATATTATTATTATTTTGTGCCAAGAATTGACCCTAAAGGCCTTCTATATTCTGAGTGTATATTCTAGCACCAAATTGTCTCTAGTTCCTGAAAACTTCGGTAAAATGTTTTTTGTGTGTGTGTGTGTTTAGAAAGCAGATACTTAGGAACTACTTCAGAACACTAATGGCAAATTTAAATGGAACAAATCATAAATATTTTAGATTTTGTGGGCCACAGTCATCTTATTGTACTACTTTTTTAACACATGTATCTTTTTGGGGGGGATAAGATTTTACTGGGTATATTGTTCAGGATGCATGTGTGTACATCCTTGTGTTTTTGACAACTTTGTAAAAGTGTTAAATCCCTTCTTAGTTTGTGGGCTGTATAAGAATATGTTCTGTGGCCCTAGGCCTAGACTATCTGACAGACTTTTTTTTGTGTGAAGCAGGAATTTTGAAGAATTTTTCTTCCTTGTCTTGGCAAAGTTTGTCAGTTGCTTTCTTTTGTGTTCTGTCCAGTTTGGACAACATACTGTCAGCAGGTGTACCACAGTTTGATTCTGAGATTCCTGGAGGCAGATTGCCATTGCAGACTGAGGTAGAGCTAAGAGCCAGTGGCTGGCTGCTTTGCTTTTCTGACCTTCAGGTTGAACTGCAATATCTGTTGCTGGGTTTTTATTAATCAGGTCCTGGGAAAATTAGCTGCTGCCCAGTCTTGGTGTGATGGGAAGTGCAGGGTCTGAAGTCCTGGCTGGAGTAGTCTGTGAGGCTGGACCATCTTAGCTAACTACTTTTTGTTGTCCTTAGCATTTTGTAGTCAAGGGGTGATATTTGGGTGGTGTTTGTCTGCTTAGGCTTCTAGCATATTTCCTTCCTATCAATAGTTGATTAATTTCATCATTACCTTGTGCTAGAGGGCCTTGTAGACCTGTATGGGATCTGGTATGTGTTAGATACAAGGGATGATTTCTATTTCTGATTATTTCTTGTAATTGAATAAATCACAAAGTTAATTCTGAATCATTTGGAATAAGTTCTATTGTTTCAGTATGTAAAATAACTTTATGAATATTGAGTCAGTAACTATATTAAGAGGTTTGCAAAAATCTAATAATATCATGAGAACAGCATATGATTCTGACTTTCGAACAGAATCCTAGGGCTTTGGGCTACTTTACTTAGATTTCCTGACTTACAGCCTGCCTTTTCTGATTTATTTGCATCAGCATAGAATGTAGGGGCTTTAGAATTGGTGTTTGCTGTACAGTGTAAGGAAGGATCCAATTAGTTCTCTTTCTTTTGGTATATTTGTTGCTGATCTCTTGCAAAAAAATTACTGCAAGCTCTTCACCAATATTCATTTTCTGTCCATAATGAGGTAATTAGTTAAAGGCACCACAATTTCTGCTTGGTCTATTCCTGCTAATTGATGAAGTCTTAATTTCCCTTTCAGAATCAATACAGATTCTTTCTAAATAGGTCTTTAAGTTTTTTGCACTGTTTGTGTGGCAGAAATGTCCATTTTAAAATATTATCTTCTCTGTGCATGAGAATTCCTGTGGGAGAATGCATAGAAGGTAAAATAACCAGAATACAATCAAGCTCTAGATATAAACAATCCACATGTGTATCTTGTAATTTCTTTTCTACCAAAGCCAATTCTCTATCATCCTTAGCTTATAATTTTGTTGGACTAAGTAAATCCTTATCACTTTGTAATGTTTGAAATAAATTACTTAGTTTTTGAGTTGTCAATCTAATTTTGGGCCATAGCCAGTTACTATCTCCCAGCAATTTTTGAAAGTCTTTTAAGAGTTCATGTTTGATCTCCCCTGATTTGTACTTTCTCTGATTGAATTTGTAAACCTATTTTATATCTTAGGTAATTAATAGACTCTCTGTATTTTTTCAGGAGCAATTTGTAATCCCCAACAAGGCAAAATTTTCTTTACCTCTTCAAACATTTTTTCTAAGGTATCTGAGCCTGAATTAACTATTATATTACAACTAAGATATTACACATATAATGATAAATTTTAGATTGAGGAAACTTTATGAATTATTTACAACAGCTGTTGTACAAATAATGACATAATGTAAGTCTGTTTAACATCCCTTATGGAAGAACTTTCCACTGATAACCTTTTAACAGGCTGGGAATTATATGTAGGCTCTATGAGGCCAAATTTTTCTCTGTCCTGTTCTTGTGAACAGTAAAAAACAGACAGTAAAAAAAGAAGTCTTTTAAGTTAATAATTATAATAGCCCATCCATTAGGTAATAATGAAAGCAAGGGAATTTGCGGCTATAAAGAGCCCATTGGTTGGATTACTTTATTAATAGCTCTTGGATCTGTTACTAATCTCTATTTTCCAGATTTCTTTTTAATGACAACTATAGAAGAATTCTAAGGGCTGGTTGATTCTTTAATATGTTGAACATTTAGCTGCTTCTCTATCAGCTGTTCTAATGCCTGGATTTTTCTGATATCTAAGGCCATTGTTCCAACCACACAGGTTTGTCAGGTAACCATTTTAAAGGTAGGGCTGTTGGTACCTTTGAAAGATCAATAGCTACTGTGTCTTGTTTATGTACAAGAATGGTTGGGGACTATTCTTGATAATATCTTTTAATATTTCTCTCAGAAGCATTTTTTATGATTTGTTTCTGACATTGGAGGAATGTTAATCTGGGTTTTCCATTGTTGTAACAAATCATGACCCCAAAAATTTATTACTATGTTGGCCATATATAGCTTTAATTTTCCTATCTGTCTTACGGCTGTATAGACTCAACCCATCTTGCCCCAAGATAAAGTTCCAATCCCTAGAAGCTGAATATTTACCTCCTGAAGAGGCCAATCTGGATGCCAAAATTTTGGTGAAATTATTGTTATATCTGTGCCTGGGTCTAATAAACCAATCACAATGCCATTTATTTGTATTTTTAGCTTTGGTCTTTGCAATTTATAGGAGTTTGCCAAAATACTTGTTTTATGGTCTTTCTGAAAATTTTTTTTTTATCTGCTGAAGCTGGCTTTCTTCCAGAGCAGTATGGTTTTTCACAATGGGCATTAAGTGTTTTAATTGCTTTGTGGATAAGTTTCCCCAATGCTGACATGGAATGATTGTACCAAATTTGGCATGATTGCCTGCAGGATGTCCCCTGAGGCTAACATCCCTTCATTTAATTTTGCCATTTTAAACCATCTATTGGGGAACCAGAAGAAGCCTGCAACCCACGGTGAGAGGGAACCAATGGCCTGTAAAGCAGACATGGGGATGTGAGGAAGAAGCCTGCATGAGAGAAGCAAGGGCACAGGGCCACCTGAATGACAGAGCCAGCCAGCTGTGGGAGGCTAACTCTGGTGGCATTTGGGACCTAGCCACCTGTGGTGTTTGGGGCAGGGGACAGGAGGCAGCTGAAGTCTGCTGTAGAGAGGCTGCAATGGGTAAATCCCAGCTTTAGCAGAGGTCTTGGAGGAGGAAGGGAAAGCCAGCCTTGTTGGTGATTCTGGCAACTACAAAGCCAGCAGCAAGCTGCTGCATTATGATCTTGTGCCCCGTGTTGGATGCCAGATGAAGTATTTATCTAATTATTCTTTATCAATAAAAACTTGGGAGCCAGATATTGGGGTAAGAATCAGAGTGATCAGAGAAGCTGTGAAGTGACCAGTGACCACCTATCAATCTTTCTGAGCCCCACCCTACTACTTCTTGTGTGCCTCTATATGTCTTTGGTCCTCCAAACCTCTATGGCTAAATTTGGTCGCCTTAGTAGCTCTGCCCTCTGATTCAAAGATAAACTTTATTGACAGTCTTGAGTGTGATCAAAATATCTCACAACAGCTGGGTCATTTCACTGGCACCCTATTAGCTTTTCAAATAGCTGATTTATGGAAGATGGTTAATTTGGAGCATATTTGTAATTTGTGTAATTAAATTCTTAGTTGAAATATATTTTAAAAAACACTAAATTTAGCTAATCACTGATAGGCAGATATTTTCCTGCACTGATGGGCAGCTAACTGAGGTAGCTATTCATTAAGGTTTATTCTAAATTGTGGTATAAATAAACAATATGTGGATAAAAGTAATTTTTTTGAGACAGTTTTTTTTGTAATAGCTATGGCTGTTGTGAAACTCACTCTGTAGATCAGGCTGGCCTCGGAACTCACGGAGGTCTGCCTGTCTCAGTCTCTCAAGTGCTGGGATTAAAGGTGTATGCCACCACTACCTGGCTTCATTTTATTTTTAATTATGTGCCTGACTAAACCAAAATATTTTATATAGTGCCTTCCTGTCAATGCTGGGGTCCGAGCATGTACTTGGATTCAGGAAGGAGATGTGGGGCTGGGGCTCAGGATAAAGGAGCTTTAGGAGGCAGGATGGTTACTTTAAAGCAGAGGGAAGCTAGTTTTGGTAGTATGTCGATGTATTAGGTGGGGACACCAGCAGCATGCAACACCAACTTAGCAGTAATGGAATCTGGAAAAACTAATTAGTAAGCATCTGTGAGAGAGTAGATATTTAAGTCCTGACCAATTGTGGTAGTCCACAGCATCTGTAGCAATAGTCATACTGTTAAAAGCACTGTACCACATTAGTTTTGTTCACTGGCTGAACATCTACTTGCCACAGGTAAGTGCTCTTACTGAGACCTTTTCTAAATTTATTTTAGTAAAATTGTTAACTTTAGAATTCTAGGATAAAGTTTTTTTTTTAACCACAATTTCTTTGTAAACATTACTGTGGAACCTGTGCTTCCAAAGTGGTGATAACAGACAAAAGTGGTGATAACTGAGAGAGCTTGTCACTTGATCTCAGGAAAATTCCTCATACAAACTTCACTAAATATCCTTTAAAACATATTTTTAAATTCAAATTTTGTTTTATGTGTATGGATGCTTTGTCTGAATGTATGTTTATATACCTTGTGCAAGCTTGGTCCCCAAGAGGCCTGAAGATTATATCTAGTCTCCTGAAACTGGATTTATAGACAGTTGTGAGCTGCCAGGTGGGTTCTGGGAATTAATCACAGGTCTTCTTGAAGAACAGGCAGTGCTCTTTACTGCTGAGCCACCTCTCCAGCCCTAAGAACCTTTTAAGTTGATAGCAGTTAAAGGTAGATGATAAGTATGGGGTGCTATTATTATATTACTTTTGTTGCTGTTTGTTGCATTTTAGGGCTTATTTTTGGGTAGGGTCTTATGTAATGGAGTGGGGTTTGATATCAGCATATAGGTGAAGGCTGACCTTGAACTTTTGATCTTCTTGTCTCCAACCTAAGTGCCGGGGGATTATAGGCTTTGTAGGTGATTGCTGAAAACCTCAGTGATCATTGTACCCAGGACTACCAATCCAGGCATGGCACCACCCACAACAGACTGGGCTTTCCTACATCAATCACTAATTAAGAAAATGTCCTACAGACTTTCTCAGTTGGGATTACCTTCTCTCAGTTGACTTTAGCTTTCATCAAGTTGAAGAAAAATCTAACCAGCATAGGTAGTCACGATTGTTTGAATCAGAAGTTCTAGACTTTTGGTTTTTGATCTGTGTAGTTTTACTCTCTCTCATAAGATGTTTTGCAACATTAGACAGTTTTGCTTGTTTCAGAGTGGAAAGTGTTGTAGTTTGTGTCTACCCATCACACATAATAGCAGATATGATTAAAGGAACAGTAAATGGTACTTGCATTCTTTTTGTTTTTTTGAGACAGGGTTTCTCTTTGTAACAGCCCTGGCTGTCCTGGAATTTTTTGTAGACCAGGCTGGCTTCCAGCTTAGAGATCTACTTGCCTCTTCCAATCCTGAATTCAAGGCTTGTGCCACCACTTCCAGCACATTCTTATTACATTAAAAATACTTGTTGCTTATAGATTACAAAATCACAGCTTGTTATGTAAAATGCTACATAAATGTTTAAATTTCCTGAGAATTGTATTCTTTGTTAGCAAGTAATAGAAGACTCTACGTAAAAGTATATATCATTTGTACAAAATAATGTTTCTGTGAACACTTGATAAGTATTAATGAAATATTTGGTCAGCATTGTGTTATAAACAACTTGCTGAAGCAAACAAACTTTTCTGTCAAATTGATTTTTTGTGAGGAGAGGGGTTGGATACTGGGAATTGAATCAGGGCCTCATAGTGAAGTTCTGTATCCCTGACTCTAGCCTTTGATCATGTGTTTTGTTTTGTTTTTTTGAGACAGGGTTCCTCTGTGTAGTGCTGTCTGTCCTGGTATTCTCTTTGTAGACCAGGCTGATTCACTTGCCTCTGCCTTCTAAGTGCTGGGGTTAAAGGTGTGCCTATGTAAAGAGATGAGTGTGATGTGCACTTGTAATTGCAGTGCTGGGAGGCAGAAACAGATGCCTGGGACTTGTTGGCCAACCATTTTAGACAAATTAGCAAAACCTGTTTCTCAGTGGGAGCCTGAAAAAACGTAGGTGGACGTAGGTTGACTTCTGGTCTCCACTTGTACAAGCATGCACATATACTACCCTTCAAATGATCATACACCCTTAAGTGCCTATATGTGTGCACACATTGTGTGTATACATATATGCAAACCTGCACACTTGCACACATGCACATTTTAAGTTGTGCTTTCATCGTGTGACCTATAAAAATCAGGTGGTTGGCCAGATTAGCTCTGAGGGTATGCTTTGGCAACCCTTGCATTAGGTTAAAATGAATAAAGACAGTAGTCTATAGAGAAAATAGTTTATGAAATGTATATGAAACAATGTTAAATCTCCAGGTGTTTATTATTTATTGGATGCCAGAACTGTCTTTGTGTTATCTTTTCTTTTGCAGACAGTTGATATTCATAAAGAGAAAGTTGCAAGAAGAGAAATTGGTATTTTGACTACCAATAAAAATACTTCAAGAACCCATAAGATTATTGCACCAGCTAACCTCGAGCGACCAGTTCGTTATATTCGAAAACCTATTGACTATACAATTCTAGATGACATTGGACATGGGGTAAAGGTAGGTGTAGTTTTTACAAGCTTTCAAAAGTAGTAGTCTGAAGTGGAACCCTAGAAAATTAAAGTTTGTTTCATTTCCTAAAGAAACAAATCTTGACACAGTTGTGAAGATTGCTTTTTTTGCTTACTACTGTTAACTATTGTGACCTTAAGTTTTTTTTAGTGTTATGTTTTCAGAACATCTTTCAATGAGATTTGTTTAGTTATGGTGGTAATTTACATAGATCAGATAAAGTATGATATAGTTGTGCTATTCTTTTAATGATTTAATATGGCAGAAAAACCATCCAGCATATTACTAAAATGTTTTTCTTATCTCAAAAATTTATCAGCATACTTTTGCTATTAGTTTTCAGAACAGCATGTGTTATTAAACATGAACTTGCTTTATTTTTTCCTAGGATAATTTTATTTCAACCTTTTGGATAAGAATAGTGTAGATAAAAGTTACAAATTATTGTTTGTTTCCAATGCTTTTAAATTTGTAGCATTATTTACTTTGGCCATCTTTTAAAGATAATTGAGTATCTAGTATGTATATGAAGTACCATGATCAAAATTATGGCGTATTGGGAATGTGGCCTAGCCGGAGATTATAAGCTTTTCATACACAAAGCCTGTACTAGCACTTAAGACACCTAACAACTACAGCTGGGTAAAAGTGTACTTCCTGTAAGTCGGTGTTTGCACTTAGGAAACAATTTAGAGCTGCAGCTAAGTACATTATTTACAGTTTATATTTCAGTAGTGAGTAGAAAAACACTAGTATGACTTCAAATAAATATACACATATGTCTATCTTGAAGCTATATAGTTCATGTATATGTTATTTTCTGATATAAATCTATTTATATAAAACATATACCACCATTTTTGCCAGAAATCAGTAAATTCAAATTTAATGTTTATCTTTGTAAAAATTACACATAAAATATAAATTTAATTTATCTAACAACTTTTATTTCAGTTTTTTTGTTTTTGGGTTTTTTTTGAGACAGGGTTTCTCTGTGTAGCTTTTGAGACTGTCTTGGAACTTGCTCTATTATAGACCAGGCTGGCCTTGAACTCAGAGATCTGCCTGCCCTGCCTTCTAAATCTTCTAAGTGCTGGGATTAAAGGAGTCACTGTCACTGTTATCCAGCCTTTTTTCCTTCCTTCCTTTCTTCCTTCCTTTCACTCTATTTCTCCCTACCCCTTGCAGTTTAAGCTCTGTCTGGCCTGGAACTCATTGTTCAGGCTAGGCTGGCCTTGAACTCACAGTGATCAGCCTGCCTCTGCCTCCAGAGTGTTGGGATTAAAGGTGTGTACTTCCACACCCTGCTTATTCAGAGTTAAGCATAATTATCTGGAATTTGATATTTAATTTTATAGTTGATTCACACATATATTTTAATGGCTAATTAAAATAAGATATGTAACTAAATGGTTAATTAAAATTGTAATTTATTTAACTTGGGGAAAGTTTGCTGAAGACTAACAGCTACTAATAGAATGTTATAGACTGCTACCAGAATCTGATGCCAGAAGATCCTTGTATTATAAAATTAGTGCTATTTATATAATAAAAGGTGATTCTGTCATGTAATTCTTGTTTAATCTGTGAAATAAAAATATTTTTCTTTTAGGATTATAGCCTCTGTTGTTTGTACTTTAGTGTTTAGTGGTCGTTAATTTGAAGAACTCTTTAAAGGAATTAAAGTTTTGAATAAAATCGTGTCTTACTGTCATCAATGAAATTCCTGTTCATGACACATTCTGCTTTAACCACTCTTCCTATGATCTACTGAAACATTATTTTGTTAATGCTGATTGCTTAACTTGTTTTTCTTTGTTTTCTTTTTTTTGTCTTCACATCTTGAAGTTCCAACTAACCTTTCAATGCTTTTTTCCTTACCTCTTTTATTTGCTCCATTTATGCATTAAGTGGTTGCTTAGATTTAAGGTAAGAGATTCCAGGGCTGTATTTCCATTCTATGTTCTTATGTAGAATATTACATATGGGGAGTAAAAAGATATTTTTCATTTAGCCTTTTAAAGCCAACAAATTAGTTCTCTTTATTTTGGTCTGGCAACATTGTTGTCTGTCTTCATGTTCCCTGAGGGGTAGGTATTTTTGTCTGTTTTGTTCATTGCCCCGTTCTTTGTGCCTAGAACAGTACTGAACACACAATAGGTAATTAGTAAGTATTTTCTGAATGAATGGGTTCTTTCATAAAACTGAAATATGTTATTCTGTAGTATGAGATAATTTTATGAGATAAAATTATCTGAGTCTTTATAAATGTGGAAATTTTGTTACTGATTGGAGGGCCAACTAATATGCTCTATTTAACCCTCCCCTGTGTAATAGCCTTTTATTCTATAAATGGTGGCTTGATTATGTAATTATATGGTATAATACAAAAAATTGTAAAGGAAAAATATATCATCATATGCTTTTTTAAGTTGCAGTACATTTTATAAAAAGTCCTTTAAAATGGTTGTATAAAATATATTTCAATATAAACTGAAGTCTTTTTAAAGGTGAATATTATTTGTATGCACAACATCCAAAGTTCATGATAATGTTTAAAAAATACAAATTAAGAATAAGAGCTAGGGTTTGGGAGGTATCTCTCAGTGCTAGAACACTTGCCTAGCATGTAGAAGGCCCAAACCAACCAACCAACCAAAGTTAAATAAATAAATACATACATACATAAATACATAAATAAATCCACACCAAAACAAAGCAAAGTGTTTCCTGTTGTGGCTTGTGTTATAGTTTAGTGTTTTGAAGGATCTGTGAGAAAAGCATTTCAAACTATACTCAAGAAGCCCATCAAAAGCAGTGTCACTAAAATGATTTTCATCAAATTTATCATACATTTCTTTTTTTATTACCCAAATTTTGTAATTTATTTTCAAATATGTTTTTGTTGTTACTCTGTAGTTTGCCGTATTTTGAGTGTACTTAGTGATAAGCAAGAGACAGGATGACTGTATTACCTAGAATTAACCATGGCCATAAAAAATTTGCCTGGTCATGGCAGGTAGATCTGACAAGAGAAAAATAAAGTTACACTGGAGAACAGGCTCTAAGCGTTCCCGTGTTGGTAACCTAGGGATGTGAAATTGTGGGAAGGTTCCTTCTGTTTCAAATGGCTAAATTGCAGCAAAATAAACTTAAAAAAAAAGTAGGCAGTATTCAAATTTTGGGTTTTGGTCTGTTCACCTACAAAGTGATAGCAATGCCCAGAAGTAGTGAAGAAAGACACAGAAATAGGCCGACCTCTTCTCTTAATGCTTAGCCTTGTCGAAGCCGCTTTCCATGCTTTTTCTCTAGATTGGGCTGTGTTTCTTTCTTCACCTTCAATATCTGTTTTCATGTAAGAGATAGGCTCCCTGAAGGCATCCTAGAAAGATCCCAGTAAGATGCCCCAATATTTTTCCTCTTTGAACCAAAAAGTTTCATACTAGAATCTCTTAGGATTTCACTAATATAATTAATAATTATACTACATGGTACTATAGCAAAGGATAATGCTAGACAGGAAATTATGGGCTTTGCCTATTTTCCCTCTTCCTCTAATCCATATATATATATATAAAATTATTCATAGCCCTCTTTTTTTCTATTTAAATGTATTTTTTCTTTAAAAAAAAATAGGTGACCAAACCCAGGCTTTGAGCTAAGTATGAACTTAGCTACTGATTCTACACCCTCATCTCCAGGTCCTTTCTTTTTAGGCTCTCACGTTATTCCACATTGACTTTGAATTTACTGTGTAACTCTGGAGATATCCATTGCCATGTTGACTCAGCAGTTATGGTTATCCATATAAGACCTTACAAGATTAGACTCACTACACCTCTCTTGGAATAATGAAGAAAGCTCAAGGCGTAGATCCTGGAGTTTGCTCACCAGGTTCTTATCCTCCTTAAGGATAAACAAGTGCTCAACTTCTAGAGGAGGTTCTGGTGGGTGGTGTAGTTGCCTGTAAATTGTCATGCTCTGTAAGCAACCCCTCTCTCATGTTTCTGTAACTCCAATTAAACCCAGCAGTTCATCAAGCCAGACTTGGATGAAACCCCCTTTTCAGCCTGTCTTTACCATCCATCATATCTGGGATGAATAGACATTTGTTCACATCTTCCTAGAAAAAGTCATACAGCACCTTCCTGTAACAATTTCTTTTCACATTACCACTACTACTTCCTTTTAAAATAATTTTCTTATTTGTAGAAATAGTTCGTTCTTTTAAACATGACTCAGATAGTCCTTTTATAGACTACATTACTCTCTATTCCTCTTGAGCCTTTTTTCTGAAAGCTACATCAGAAATCATTTTAGAATGTTTCTGCCACTGTTCTGTCGAAGCAGGCCATCTGTCAGTATAAGATTGCATATCAGAGGTGATCCATGGTGGGCTAGAGTACTGGGTTGATCAAGTTCACAGCCACACCCCAACTTCCTCCCTTCCTCTTGGGCTCAGAACCTTGTATGGACTAGACAAGTACTCTACTACCTTGCTGTATCCTCTGGTCAAATGTATCCATTTGCAGTGGACCCTGTGTTCATTTGTCACTTAATGATGGAAGCATATTCTGAAAGGTAACCTTGTTAGCTGTTCTGTTGCTGAGTGAACATCAAGTGTACATGTATAGAGTATGATAGTAGCATAAACAACTGTAATCCCATACAAGGGAGATACAAAACGGAGACAGAATCTCCAGAAGTTTGTTCACCAGGTAGGCTGGTATACTCAGCAGCAAAGGGATCCTATTTCAGACAAGGTAGAAAAACATTAAGGATCATACCCAAAGGTTCTTGTCTTAATTTTTACATGTACTCTGTGGTATGCATATGCCTGCAGATGTCCATCTGTACACATGCACACTCACATATGCACACATGCATTTATGTACATATCAAGAGGAATTACTGTTAGAAATTGGTTGCAGCATATGTATGCACACACACACATATTTCAGGAGGAGGTACTATGACAAAATGGATGCAGTTTTGTTTTTCTTTTTGACATGGTATGTACATGCGCACAAGCACACTTGCACGTGTTTCCTACAACAAGCATGGTAATTTAGTCAGATGTTTTGATAATTGTCAGGAAATATGTTCTCTAAAATACCTCAGTTTCTTTTAGTATCATGATACCTATTCAGTAAAGAATTTTTGAACAAATTATTTTAGATATGAATATTCAATTATAGTTTTAAATTTGCCTTTATAAAGAAATGAAGTGTTTTTGTCATTTCTTACTATTATTTTTTTGTATTCATATTCTCTATACTTGTTGTTTTATGTAGCACAGAGAAAAATACCCTTGAGAAAATTCTGATAAACTTAGCTTAATAAGAGAGTAGTACAGTATCATTGATGAATAAAACATGGTGGTTTGGACATTATAGGGACCTAGGTTCTGAAGTGATTTGTTGCTCATCCAGCTCATTAACCAAACAAATACAATCATTTGAGGATTTTATAGATTATAAAATGTATTCATTTTTTTGTTTATATATACCCACCCAATTTTAACTAAAATTTTATTTTGCTCCTATTATTAGGGTAGATCTGAAGACTTAGAGAAGGTACTGCAATTTAAATAAAAGCACCTTGCATATTGAAACCTAAACCAAATTATAGTTGGAAAGTTATCTTCAAGTATCTTAGCTAATTCCATATATAGAATAAAATTCTCTTTTATTCTTTTTCTGTTCTCGCTCCTTTTCCTTCCTGTTTTTAGAAAACTGAATTGTAGTTTAGTGTTTGGTTCACTTCTCCCTCATCACTTATAGTAACTTTGGGTTTTATGTTGTTTAAGGTTGAGCTTAAAGGACTTTAGTTACTAAAATCATGTGGTATCATAAATTAAAACTTGCAGTTTTTAAAAGTTATAGAGGTTATCAGATTACTTATAAAATTTTCTTCAAATGTGAATTGACTTTTTCAAAATGTCTTCTGACATTTTAAAGATAAATTCACAACCCTCTGCTTATTAAAGAAGGCGATGACAAGGGTAATTTATTTGTTTGATAATTTGTATTTACTGATAATGCTTTACTTTAAAAATAATAACATTTCAAAGGCACCATTTGTCATTAAATACTGTTTCAACATCACACACAACTTGTTCACTGGGCTATTCATTTGAAGAATTTATTGCTTGATATATTATTTCTTGCTTATTTGGATAAACAATAATTATTATTTTAGAACTTAAAAATATCTACCCTAGTCAGAGTTAATTTTGACAGCCTCAGTACTCTGATATAATTAAGATTCATTTCCATAAAATTTAAAATTGATCAGACTTGGTGGTATACATCCTTAATCCCAACACTTGGGAGGCAGAGACAGGCTGATCTCTGTGAATGCAAGGCCAGCCTGATCTCCATAGGTTAGCTAGGGCTTCATAATGAGAATCTGCCATACATATATATATACATACATATATATATACTTTAAAAATATATATTTATTTATAAATATATATATTTTAAAATTAAAGTTGTCTCTTCCAACTTCAGTAGTATAATATTTTATCCTTTTATGTTGTAAGTATAAATTTAATTCTGAAGACAGTATTAATGAGGAACTTGAGATTCTTTAAATGTGTTTTGAAGGTAGCAATCCAAGATAATAGGGACTTAAAGAGAGCATGTGTGAATTTACTTTGTTAATCTATTAGTAGTCTCAGACAGTGTGAGGTTTCATTGCATTGTATTCCTTACTGACTCCTTATAAGGTAACTGGATGTTTAGGGTTTTTTGTGAGTGCTGACATAATGGCATCATTATTCCCAGATTGCCCATCTTTTCTGTATTTGGAATTTCAGTTGGGAATAGAATTATAAATGCAGTCATGGTCCATCTCTGACTTGAGATTATGTTACACTGTTTCATTCCGCAATTAACCTCTACTTTGGGCCTGTGTGGGTTTAATTCCCACTAGAAGTCACACAATGATGGTAGCTTTTATATTGTCAGTGATGGGTTACCTCAGCAGCATTCAGGTAGGTATTTTCCTTGTAAGGAGAACATTACATCTGAATTGTGAGAGTATTTCACAAGTTTAAAGAGCTGAACTTTTCTTTGTACATCATACAACTGAACATATGCATATTACATGTTTTTTAGTTGAGAAACATGCTTTATGATATACTTGCTATCTAAGGGAAACAGTCCCCCAATGAAGAATTGATTTAAATTTAAAATAAATTGTTTTTACTTGAGGTTTTTTTTTGCTACCACTAAAGTTTTTAGAACTATATTTTGTGATTGTAGCTGAGTGTAATATCCATAGTCTAACCAGTGATCTGTTGGTGTGATGACCTAATGGCAAATAAATTCTTCACATACAAGTTTGAAATAATTTGAAAATCCTTTTAGGAAGAGTCCTTTGAGTACAACTACAGAATAGTAGAAATTACATATGAAGTGCATGGCCTCTTTTTTTTTGTATTTAACCTTCCCCTTATTTTCCAAATGCCACTTTGTCTTACTGCATAGAAATTAAGTGGTGTTTTCTTCAACATTTGTTAGGTGAGCACACAGAATATGAAGATGGGTGGGCTACCACGTACAACACCTCCGACTCAGAAGCCCCCAAGTCCCCCTATATCAGGAAAAGGGACACTTGGGTGAGTAATAGATAATAGAAAACCATGTCATGTACTATTGGGTTTAAGAAAAAAATCCGTGTAAATTAGTAGGGAGAGTATTTTATTCACCCGTGTGT
>LOJH01017567.1:6702-18226 GCA_001685095.1 Ellobius talpinus
GTAGAAGAATGAAAATAGATCCATTTCTATCACCAAGCACAAAACTCAAGTCCAGATGGATCAAAGACCTCAACATAAATCCAGCCGCACTGAACCACATAGAAGAAAAAGTGGGAAGTATCCTTGAATGCATTGGCATAGGAGAACACTTTCAAAATATAGCAGTATTAACAATATAACCAGTAACAGACACTGAGAGCAACAATTAGTAAATGGGACCTCCTGAAACTGAGAAGCTTCTGTGAAGTAAAAGACACAGACAATAAGATAAAACAACAGCCTACAGAATGGGAAAAAATCTTCACCAACCCCACATCTGACAGAGGGCTGATCTTCAAAATATACAAAGAACTCAAGAAACTAGACATCACAATACCAAATAATCCAATTAACAATGGGGTACAGATCTAAACAGAGAATTCTCAACAGAGGAAGCTCAAATGGCCAAAAGACACTAAAGGAAATATTCAACATCCTTAACTATCAGGGAAATGCAAATGAAAACTACTCTCAGATATCATCTTACACCTGTCAGAATGGTTAAGATCAAAAACACTGATGACAGTTTATACTGGAGAGGATGTGGAGTAAGGGGAACACTCCTCCATTGCTGGTGGGAGCTTAAACTTATACACTCACTTTGGATTTCAGTATGGAGGTTTCTCAGAAAATTGGGAGTCAATCTACCTCAAGACCCAGCAATATCACTCTTGGGCATATACCCAAAGAATTCACACTTATACCACAAGGACATTTGCTCAACCATGTTCATAGCAGCATTAATCATAATAGCCAGAACATGGAAGTAACCTAGATGCCCCTAGCTGAAGAATGGTTAAAGAAAATGTGGTACATTTACACAATGGAGTACTACTCAGTGATTAAAAACAATGACATCTTGAAATGTTCAGGCAAACGGATTGAACTAGAAAAGACAATCCCGAGTGAGGTAACCCAGACCCAGAAAAACAAACATTGTGTGTACTCACTCATAAGTGTATATTAGATGTAAAGCAAAGGATAACCGTCCTACAGTTTAGAACTAAAAGAAGCTAGATAATAAAATAGTATTATAAGAGATATACATGGATCTACCTGGAAGGGGAAATAGACAAAATTTTCTGAATAAATTGGGAGTGTGGGGGAGCAGAAGGAGAGGGGGGAGCAGAGAGGGTAAGAGAGGAGGAGAACATGAGGAAATGGGATGGTCTAACTGAGGGAAGGACAGAGAGGGAGAACAAGGAAAGAGATATCTTGATGAAGGGAACCATTATGGGGTTAGCGAAAAACCTGGTACTAGGGAAATTACCAGGAATCCACAAGGATGACCCCAGCTAAGATACTAAGCAATAAGGAGACAGTTCCTGAAATGGCCTTCCCTGTAATCAGATTGATGATGACCTTAACTGTCGTCATAGAACCTTCATCCAGTAATGATGGAAGCAGATTCAAAGTTCCACGGTAAGCCCTGGGCTGAGCTCCCTGAGTCCAGTCAAAGAGAGGGAGGGGTGATAATTTGAGCAAAAAGGTCAAGACCATGTTGGGGACAACTACAGAAACAGCTGACCTGAGCTATTGAGAGCTCACTGACTCCAGACTGACAACTGAGGAACATACATAAGGACCGAACTAGGCACTTTGAATATGGGTGACAGTTGTGTGACCACTAGCAACGGGATCAGGATTTATCCCTAGTGAGTGAACTGGCTTTTTGGAGCCCATTCCCTATGATCCCTTACTCAGCCTAGATATAGGGGGAAAGGCTTTGTCCTACCTCAGCATAATGTGACAGACTTCGTTGACTCCCCATGGGAGGCCTTACCTTTTCTGAGGAGTGGATGGGACTGGGGTGGGGAGAAGGTAGGGGAGCAGGAGGAAAGGAGGAACTGGGATCAGTATGTAAATTAAAAATAGATTGTTTTAAAAATATATAAAAAATAAAATAAAAAAGAAAGCACCTTCAACAAATATTGCTGGTCTAACTGGATATCAGCATGTAGAAGAATGCAAATAAATCCACTATCTATCACCTTGCACAAAACTCATGTCCAAGTGGGTCAAAGACCTCAACGCAAATTCAGATACACTGAACTTTACAGAAGAGAGAGTGGGGAATAGCCTTGTATGCATTCGCACAGGAAGCAAACTCCTGAACCAATAGCACAGACACTAAGACTGACAATTGGTAAATGGGATCTCATGAAACTGTAAAGCTTCTGTAAGGCAAAGGACACTGTCAATAGGACAAAATGGCAGCCTACAGAATGGGAAGAGAGCTTTACCATCCCCATATCTGCCAGAGGGCTGATTTCCAAAATATAGAAAGAACTCAAGAAACTAGACATCAAAATACAAAATAATCCAATTAAAAATTGGTGTACAGATTTAAACAGAGAATTCTCAACAGAAGACTCTCAAACGGCTGAGAAACACTAAAAGAAATGTTCAACATCCTTAGCCATCAGGGAAATGTAAACACAAATAACCCTGAGATACCATCTCACACCTGTCAGAATGGTTAAGATCAAAATACAAATGACAGCTTATACTGGAGAGGCTGTGTGGCAAGGGGAATACTTCTCCATTGCTGGTGGGAGTGAAAACTTGTACAGCCGCTTTAAAAAAAAGTACGTCAGTTTTTCTGAAAATTGGGAATTGATCTACCTCAAGATTTAGCTATACCAGTCTTGGGCATATATCCAAAGGATGCTCAATCATACCACAAGGACACTTGCTTGACTATGCTCATAGCAGCTTTATTCGTAATAACTAGATCCTGGAAACAACCTAAATGTCCCTTAACTGAAGAATGGATAAGGAAAATATGGCACATTTACACAATGGAATATTACTCAGCTGTTTAAAACAATGACATCATGAAATTCAATGACAAATGGATAGAACTGAAAATAACCATCCTGAGTGAGCTAACCTAGACCCAGAAAGACAAGCATGTATGCACTTACTTATAAGTGGATATCAGCTGTAAAGTAAAGGACAGCCATGCTATAGTCCACAGACCCAGAGGTCCCCCAGATCTCCCTGGGAAGCGGAAATAGAAGAGATTTTTGGGCAGACTGAGGGTGAATGGAGATGAAAACACGAGGGATCAGGTGGGGTAGAGCACTGAAAGAACTGAGTGGAAATGAGGGCATTTTGGGTCAGGCAGAAACCTGGTGCAAGGGAAACTCCCTGGAATCTACAAGGATGACCCCAGCTAAGACTCCTAGCAATAGGGGATAGGTAGCCTGAAGTGTGATCTCCTGTGACCAGGCAAGATTTCTAGTGGAGACCAACCTAGCCTTGTAACCTTCAGACAGTCTTTCTTTCCTATGGAATGTGCTGGGGAAGAGTGGCACAGAGATTATGGGAGTGGCCAACCAATGACTGGTCCAGCCTGAGACCCATGCTGTGAGAGTGAGTCCATCCCTGACATTACCTGGAGTGCCAGGCCCCAGAGGCTGAATGCCCCAGAGACCTAGCAAAGAACCAAACATGACTGGAGAAAAAAATGTCAATGTAATGATTCTTAACAATATTCTGCTATATTAATAGATTGGTGTCTAGCCCAATAGTCATCAGTGAGGCTTCATTCAGTAACCAATAGAAACAGATGCAGACCCACAGCCAAACATTAGGCAGAGCTTGGGGAAACCTGCTGAAGAGATGAAGGAAGTTGTGGGAGCCAGAGGGGTCAAGAAAACCACAAGAAAACCCACAGAAACAACTAACCTGGGCTCACAGGGGCTCACAGAGACTGCATGTGGCTGACCTAGGATCCCTGCTCATATGTAACAGTTTTGAAGACTGATCTTTTTTGGGACTCCTAAAAATGGGAGCAGGGAATGTCTCTACTGCTTTGGCTGGCTTTTGGGAGCTTATTCCTCATACTGGGTGACCTTGCCCAGCCTTAATACAAGGCGAAGTTCTTAGTCTTACTACAACTTGATATGCCATCTTTTGTCAATGTCAGTGGGAGGCTTGCCCTTTTCTGAATAGAAATAGAGGAGTGGATTGGGGGAAGAGGCAGAGGGAAGATGGGGGGAACTGGGAAAAGAGGAGGGAGTGGATACCGGGGTTGGAATATAAAATAAAAAAAATCTATATTTCAAAAAAGTTTATTATGGGGCTTCAAAGAAGTGTCATTATGATAGCCTCACTGGAGTTCAGTCGTCACCAGTTTCTTGCTGTCTTTCAGTGATGACATTGTCTGGAGAAAGCTTCTAGAGAAGCTCAGTGGTAGTGTACTGAGGAAAAACATAGCTATGTGTTTGGTTCCCAACCTGAGAAGCTGAGAAAGTGTAAACTCCATGTGACTTGCTTAGTCAAGTCTTGCCTCAGCCCATGATCATAGATGCTCTTGCTTGAGCAAGGTTGGTGTCTTGGTTTTTTCAGAGAGTAGAAGGAGGTAAGAGAAAGACTGTTCCTTTAGAAAATCACAAACACAAATCAGGCTTGATGGAGCAGCCTAAAATCCCTGCACTTGGGAAGCAGAGGAAGGAAGATCGGGAGTTCAAGGACATCCTCAAGTACATAGTGAGTTTGAGGTCAATCTAGCTACATGAGATGCTATCTCAAAACAAATCCGGAATACAGATTTCTGTATGAAGGCTAACTGCATGACTTGTAGGCAAACTGGAAGGCTTCTGAGAGTGAAAGAGAACACTAGGATTAGTTACACCAGGCAGCTGTCTGGTTTATGACACTCCAGGGGAAATGGGGCATATGGTCATCTAGCTTCCCAAGATAGATTTAGTAAGGAAGAAGTTTCTATAAACCAGTGCCATGTGCATTGTTAATTGATTCCCTCCCCACTTCACTGAGAGTGATCTAGGATCAACTTAGTACAGATATGTCATCTGAGGTGCCATTGTTCTGACATTCTCACCAGGGTGTCCTGGCCTGGACAGGTCCCCTCTTGAACATGTACTGTGGAGGAATAGTATTCACCCCGACTATGTTGTTGAAATGTGGGGCCCAGCAGGCACTTGTCCCACCCCACCAATAATAGACCCTGTTTTTCATTCTCTTCCTGCTGTGCAAACTGGGAGAGCTGGCTTGGTTCTCCATTTTGTGGAATGGGTAGATGGGGACAAGTTTTCAGTCCAGATTTTAGGTTTCTTGTGAGAGTCAATAAGAAGAGCATAAGAACATGCTGGCTGCGACTTAAGTATGGCTTTCCTAGTTAACATCAGGGAGCAGTGGGTTGTTTTTAGGCATCCTATTTCCTTATCCATAGTAAGAATTCTATATCTGCTTCTTCCAAGAGTTGATTAAATACCGAGAATGCTTGGTGTGCACTAATTCTACTTGGTTCTTTTTCAAATAGTGTTCCTGTAATGTTGCTACACCGAGTTCCAGGGGATTGTTTCTTCCCTTCCTGTTGAACTCTGCTGTTTTTGGTTGAGACAGGGTTTCTCTATGTACACCTGGTATGCCTAGAACTTGCTATATAGGCAAACCTGGCCTGAAACTCTTAGAGACCTGCCTGCGTCTGCCTCGCCAGTGCTGGGATTAAGGGTGTGTCACACCATGTCTGGCTCAACTCTTCTGTTTAAATGTCTCACCCTGGACAAAAGAACACAGGTAAGCTCCATGGACCACAGGCAGCAGTGAGGATGCTGACTGACGGAGAAGCTGGAAGGATTCAAGGGACAGGCTCGGGAGTGACAGACTGTGAGCCTGCCAAGAAACAGCACAGGGAGTTCCTTCCCTCACACTGCTAAAAATACTGCCGGGGAGAGTCATTTCTCTGCTCCTATTTTAGGAGACAGAGACAGAGCCACCATATTCATGTTTGGATCCTGGTCAGCCTTCTGGTTTGAGTTTTAAATTTCAAGAGAGATTCTTGTGGTGGGGGCAGTTAAAATAGCCTGTAGAGTTTGAAATTTGAAAATAGATATATGTTGGGCATCATTTAGGTAATTACTAGTATACTTAAAAGGCTTTATTAGAAATAGTCAAGGCGCCCCAATGAGAAAATGTTTTCTGCTATTGACATGCCCACAAGTCTACGAGTGTGTGCGTGCATGCATGTCCACAACTTTTCACTGTGGACTTCTGTTCACTCACTTCCCCAAGTATTTGTTGAGTCATTACTACCGGAAACACTCTATCCAGCTCTTGGACAGGAGTGGGGAAAAAACAGGTAGCAAATGATTCCTGCTCTCAAGCACTTCTACAACATTCTGGGAGACAAGAGGCTTCGAAACCAATATAAGGAAACAGGCTGGGGTCAGGGTCTAGAGGAGGAGGTCATGTCTAGAAACACACTACCTACAGGCTGGAGAGGTGACTCAGTGAGTAAGAACATTGGATGCTTTTCCATAGAACATAGTCTCAGTCTCCAGCACCCACATGGCAACTCCAGTTCTGGGGGACCCCCTGCCCTTATCTCTTTGCTGTGAGCACCAGACGCACAGGCAGTGCATTTACATACATGCAGGCGAAGCTCTCACACACAGCTTTCACTTCCTCTCCATGATGGACTTTAACCTGGAATGGGAAGCAGAACAAGCCCTTTGTCCTCATGTTGCTTTTGGCTGGTTATTTTAACACAGCAGAAATGAGACTAGAACAAGGGCCTAGAGAGATGATGGGGGCCAACGCAGAAATACCCTACTGTCTTTGCCTAGGGCAGAAAAGGTGATCAGATTAATTCAGAACTTGTAAAGAAAACGTAAAATGGAATCCCATGAAGTTTACTGTTATTTTCTGCAAGCCTGTCTTGCACATCAGCTTGAAGTCCTGAAAAGGAGAGGAAAGGAGAGTTTAGATTTGAGTGTCTTTTAGAGATGGAATGTTGGCAGTATGGACTTGTTCGGGTACAGTGGGTTGTTTTGCTCATCACTGTTTTTCCCTTGTAGCAGAATGATTTTTTTAAAAAATTGGATATAGTGAAGATTTGTTAGCTTCTTAGTTATTTCCAGCTAGTCAAACTCAGGGCACATTAATCTCTTCATTTCTTTTCTGAACTCGGTATCAGTTCGGTAGTTGAATGGGGGAGCTACTGTTCTGTTTCCAGAACCTTCCTGCCTCTTCCAGACCATGGTTGCTCCCAAAGGTTGAGGAGCAGAAATGCACCATCCGCCCTCTGCCCCAGGAAGCTTGTGCGAGGGGGACAGCTGCCCCTGTTCTAGTACAGTGCCCATGCGCTGCTGTAGCTTTATAATCAGAGAGGTCTCTTATTAGTTTGTTGTTACCTAGCCTTTCATGATGGTCAGAGCCTAGTTCTGCCCTCTTTGGCTCTTTCCCAGAATTGTGAGGTGAGCCTGGGCCCAGGCAACCCCAACAGTCTAGACTGAGTCACCGATTCTCTATAGACCTGAAGAGATAAAGTGACAAGCAGAGAAAGGGGATGTACTCAATGTGGCCACTTTGGGACGAGGAACAAAAAGCTCATCTTCAGGGTTCTGACGTGAGGTTCCAATTTAAATAGAGGACAAGAAGCATGCTTAACCAAACATTTTGGGGGGGCATTGTTTCAAGTCCAACAGCCAAAGAGGGGGAAAGAAAAGCCTCTTTAGAATATCTTCATTCCATGCTCCAAGTATATGGGCAACACAAATTGGACTTGGTGTATTGGGAGATTGGGGTGGAGGGTGCAAGGGTGGGAGGGTGGACTTGGGAGGAATGGGAAAAGTGTCATCGGGGTGTGTTGTATAAAATTCCCAAACAACTGATAAAAATACTATGTTGGGGAAAAGGAAAACAGCAAAGAGAATATCTTCATTCTTTCTGCGACTGTTAGAACAGTGGTCTCCATTTTAAGTATCTTTCTGGATGGGCTTCATCTCTGCTGAACTGGACTGCTGATGTCCTTTTACTGTTAAGGACTACAAAGGTCTGGGACTGAATGGAGGTCATGCTATGCCCCCACTTCCTCCAGACTGGTGAAACTTTGCCATCATTTCATTTTACTCCACTCTTGCCGAAAGTCTTTCAAATAAACAGCTGCAGATAAAAAGCAGTTTCTGGGCTCCAAGCCTGATTATGTTCCTAAATCCAAGGGCCACATGGGAAGCTCTTTCCCAGTTCACGACGCTGTTTTTCTCCGGTGGCAGTGTTAGGCTCTCCTGACTTCTCAGCTCAGCTGAGGCTCACCTGGAGAATAAATACACACCACTCCGTCTTTACAGGACGTTTCTCTTGACCTCTTTTCTTGCCCAGGGATGTACAAATGGGGAGGCGGAGAGGACAACCGTGGCTCTGGATTGAGAAGTCCCAGAGAAAGTCTGATGATGTGTGTTTGAGGAACTAAAGAACCAAGCTAAAGAAAATTTGTCTAAAGTAGGGGAGGTTCAACTAGTCTCCAGGCTACTGGGCAGACACTAGTGTCTTAGGTACTAGAGGAAAAGGGAGATTTTGAGCAGATCAGTGTCATCCCCTTACCCAAAAGACTGTCTCAATTCCTGTGCGGGGGTGGGAAAACTATATAACAAAAGAAAGAGCTGTTTTCCAGTCTGCCTTTGAAATAACAGGAGTACAAGGCAGCATTGTTCTGAGAGACACGCCACAGAACAGCACAAAATGGGGACAGCGGAACCCTGTGACCCTGGGGACATGCACAGTGAACTGTATGGAGTGGAATTGTGGCACTTTAGTGGCTCCTGCGTGTCAGTAATATCTTCAGCTTGGCTGGCTGCATAGCTGATTCCCTCTTCAGTGGAAACTGTAGAAAGTAGATGAGGAGAGAAGATTGGATGAGAAGGCCTTGTCAGCAGCAAGAGGCAGGTGGAAGGCTTTAGATAGAACAGAATGGTGGCCTTGGCATGGAAGACACCAACCCATTTCTCCTGAGGGCAGCAGCTCCAGAGTCCATGCTGTTCTGACCTGCTATAAAGGCTTACTTGACATACCAGCAACATTGACAATAGGTCAACAGGTACTTACAACAGGAGCATGGTCCCCACAGAGGGACCTTCTCATGTCTGACCCACAACTCACACCACATGGCAGATGGCACAGTGCCATGTGAGAGGGAAGTAGAGAGGACTCTGGTCGTTCTTGAGAACTTTAGACATGAAAATAATTGGGAAGGGAACTTTACTGGGAATCTAAACACTTGGGTTCAGGGATCACATTTAGAGTAATAGTGGCTTGGAGAAGAAGTCATGTTTGCGTGTGAGGACAATGGATGCATGTTAACATCTCATGTGTTTGCATATTAACATCTGTATGTATTTGCCTGTTAGCGTCTGTATGTATTGGCGTATTAGCATCTATATGTATTTTCTCATAATTCGTTAGAAGAGGAGGAGACAGTGAGATAGACAAGGAAACTGTCAGCAAGGAGAAGTCCTAGAGACTTACCACAAATTAAAAAGCCCAAGATGACACCATTGTTATGTTTTCCATGAGACATTCCTTTCTTTCCTGACACAGTCTCATGCTTTGTAGGCTGACCTCACACTCACTATGTAGCCAAGGATGGCCTTGAACTTCTGCCAATACCTTCCCAGTGTTGGAATTACAGGCATGCGCCATACCAAACCTGAGACAACTTTCTTCAGGTGGGAAATTGATTTTCTCTTCTCAACTTTGGACATTTGACTTGGTGAACTTAAGCAACCAAAATGAGGTATCAAAAACCTGGAATTCGTATTTTGTGATCATGTTTTCTTAATCAATATAAGAAAATGTAGTTCTAGAAAGAAGTGAAACTGTAATGAAATCTAGAAGACAAGAACTATTGGGTTACTAGATACACTCTGAGTTGTCTTCTTTTGGGGAAAGTCAAGTAGCTGACATCCACTTCTCCAGGTTTCTAGAGAGATCCAGGAAACATACTGCTTCTGTCTAGAAAGGATCTGGCCAGAAAATCCCTATAGGAATATTAATGAATGCTTCTACCAAGGGGCACTTGTCTCCCAGCAAGAACATCCTTGATGCACAGTTGAATACTGGAATTAGTAAGGTTCACTTACAATAACCGATATTGATGGAGTCATGATTTATTTCAAAGCTATCCTTCATGAATTTTACTCCACAAAGCAGAAAGGGGCAACCAGACAGCCTGTGTTCTGAACTGCTAAGGGCAGGGACTGGCAGAGGGACACCTGTAGGACACCGTTCAGCATCCCAGCCACTTTCTGAAATGATTGAAGAACTAAGAAAAGGCAGGACACAAGAAAGGTTTAAATTGTTACCTTAATTTGGACATATTTCAAAGAGACTGTGAGTGTTTAATTACATGAAGGGATTCAGAGACCTACTTCTTTTAGTGCCTGGGATCACACAGTAGATGGTTTAGCCTTGCATTTCACCAAAAAAAAGATCTAGTCTGTTTTTCTCAGTGTGACCTTCCTGAGCATCCGACTGTCTCCTGCAGATAGCTGCCTTGATATCTGTCTGCCTAGTTAATTTTCAAACCTAGAACTCAACACTACACTATCTCCCACGTCTACCTTTCTGGCCTGTGGTGAGAAAAGGGAACCCCTTGATTTCTTGCCCTTGTCTTCTCCAGTGACTTCTGTCCTGATCTGTGGTCCTTCCTGAAATCAGGGAGCAACTCAGCTTCAGCCATCTCTTAGGTATCCTCACCATGAAAGCAGCACTACCCTGGACCCCTTTGCCCAAGTTCAGAAAATTCAATGTTTCAGAGAGCATTTTCAATGAAGATATGGAGGTTAATATTTTTTTAAGTGGTTAGGTTTGTTGATTTAGATTTTTTCAAGAGAATTAAATCATTTATTGATTACATATGATAATGGATGATATACAACCTATTATTATTTTATCTATACTATTATTTAATTTTGATATTACATAAGGTGTGCCAGCAGCCATTTATAACCAAATTGTGACTTTGCTTGGGTGACCTTTCAACGGCAGCACTCATTAGTCACACTGGCTGCCAGTTCAACTGCACCATGCTTTCTGAAGACAATGGCTTCTCCACCCAAGCAATCATAAGTTAATTCCAAATGGAACCTGGCACCACGCTGAAGGAATTCTAATTTCACACTGTTGGGGAAGTTGACCAAGATGGCTTCAGAATAGACTAACTTTACACAGCACTTTAAGAAAAGGACACTTTGATTCAGCATCATGCCAATATTATTATATTTATTAACCAATAGCATGGATGTAAAAAGGTCTAGAATAAACCCTTTGTTGCAATGCTTTATACTTTCCACAGAACAGGAACTAAAATGACCTGTTATACAACTAGTCATGAGTATGGGGTTTGCCTGCACACATGCATATCGCCTAGAGCACGTGTTCTTTGCAGCAGCTAGGTCCTGCCACTGCCCTACTTGGCTGAGTTCATGAATCTCTTGTAACCTGTAGCTTCCCTGTCACTCCTCTGGCTCTCCTATCTGGCCTCCACCTCCATAAGATCCAGAACCTCTGCTTCCAAAGATTCTTCCCTTCATTGGTCCAAACTTTTAAGACTTATTATTATAATTATCAAAATTATCAAAATCTTTGTAGCATCCACCACCTACAAAAGTTGCTTCCATCACTACCAAATCCACTATAGTCATCCTCATTGTGACATATCTACCACCACTATGGCTGC
>LOJH01017568.1:7933-22224 GCA_001685095.1 Ellobius talpinus
GGCCAAGCAGTAATTTAATTAATACAGTTTCTGTGTGGTTATTTTGGGGCTAAGTGTCCGGGAAAAAAACAAGCACCTCCTCCAACAAAATTCATTAAAGAAATTTATGGAAATACAAACAGGGGAAGGAAATAAAAAAAGCTGTTCAAGATCTGAAAGTAGAAATAGAATAAATAAAGAAATCCCAAACTGGGGAAGCCTAAACAAATTTAGGAACTTGAATAGGAACCTCAGAGGTTGGCAAGCCTTACCAACAGAATGCAAGAGATGGAAGATAATCTCAGGCACTAAAGACATGATAGAGGAAAGTGATACCCTGGTCAAAGAAACTGTCAAATCTAAAAATCACCTGATACAAAACAACTAGGAAGTCTGGGACACTTTAGAAAAAAACAAGGCAAAAAATAATAAAAGGAGAGGTAGAAGAAGAAACACAGGTCACAGACAGAAATTTTTTTTCAACATAATCATACAAAATTTCCCTAATCTAAGGAGATACCTATCAAGGTACAAGAAACATATAGAACACCAAATCAACTGGACCAAAAAAGAGCTCACCCTCCAGTACATAATAATCAGTACATTAAAAGTGCAAAACAAAGAAAAATATAAGAAGCTGTAAGGGAAAATGGATAAGTAACATATAAAGGCAGCTCTATTAGGATGGCACCTGATTTCTCAATGGATGCTATAAAACTCAGAAGAGCCTGGACAGATGTTCTCTAGTCTCTAGGAGACTACAGATGTCAACACAGATGACTATAACCAGAAAAAGTTTCAGTCACAATTAAATAGATAAAATAAGACATTCCATGATAGTTTAAGCAGTATCTGTCTACAAATCCAGTCTTACAGAAGGCACTAGGAGGGAAATTCCAACCTAAAGAGGTTTATTACACCCAAGAAAGCACAAGGAATAAATAATCCCAGGCCAGAAAATCAAATGAGGAGAAACAACACACACACACACACACACACACACACACACACACACAAAACCCACCATCACCACCACTATCATCACCATCATCACTACCACCAACAACCACCACTACCACCACCTACAGCAACAACATCATCATCAATGATAACAATTTCCAATAAAAAGACTAGAACCATAAGAATGGATGTAAAAACGTGATCCATCTTTCTGCTCTGTCCAAGAAACACACTGTAACATCAAGGATAGATATCACCTCTTGGTAAAATAATGGAAAAGGATATTCCAAGCAAATAGACCTAAGAAGCAAGATGGTGTAACCATTTTAATATCTGACAAAATATACTTCAAACCAAGACTAATCAGAAGAAATAGGGAAGAACACGACATATGTATCAAAGGAAAATCCACTAAAAGGACATTGCCGAGTCTTAACACCTCTGATCGCTGAACAAGGACACTCTAGTCCATAAAAGAACCACCATTGCAGCTGAAATCACATATTGATCCTCACACACAGATAGTGGGGGTCACTTAACTATTACAATCTTCAATATATGGATTATCCAGACAGAAAATACTAGAGATAACTGTCCTTATAAGCCAATAAATATTTACAGAAAGTTTCACTCAAACGCAAAAGAATATACTTTCTTCTCAGCACATCATTGAAACTTCTCCAAAATTGACTACATACTTGAACACAAAAATGTCTCAACATATATAAGAAAATTGAAATAGCACCCTGTATCTTGCCATAGATTAAAGGTGGATATCAACAACAACAGAACAATAGAAAGCTTTTAAACTCATGGAAATTGAACAACTTACTACTAATTGAAAAATGTGTCAAGACAGAAATTCACAAAGAAATTAAAGACTTTATATAACTGAAAGAAAATGAATATATAGCACACTCAAACAATAAAAGTAGCACTAAGAGGTACATTCATAAAAATAAATGCCTAGGTAAAAAATCATTGGAGGGATATCATACTAACAACTTAATAGCATACCTGAAAGCTCTAGCACAAAAAGAAAAAAAATCATGCCCAAAAAACTTAAGGGCAAAATATAATTAAACTCATGGCTGAAATCAATAAAATAGAAAAAAATATGAAACAAAGAATCAAGGGAACAAAGAGTTGGTTCTTTGAGAAAATCAATAAGGTAGACAAACTCTTATCTAAAGTAACTAAAATGGGGAGAGAGAATATCCAAATTAACAAAATTAGAAATGAATAAGTGGGACATAACAACAGACAGAGAAGAAATCCAGAATCATAAGGACATATTTTAGAACCTTGTAATCCATCAAATTGGAGAATCCAAAGAAATAAATAATTTTATTGATATTTATCACGTACCAAATTAAGATAAAGATTGGATAAACAATTTAAACAGTTCCATGGACTCTAGTGAAATAGAAACTCTCATTAAGAGTCTTCCAAACAGAAAAGCTCAGAGACAGTTGATTTTAGAATAGAATTCTATCAGATTTTCAAAGAAGAGTTCATGTTAACACTCCTGAAGTTATTCCACAGAATGGAAACTTTAGGAACTTTAGGAATGTTCCTTTAGGAACATTACCAAATTCATTTTATGAGGCTAGCATTGCCATCATGCCCAAACAATTTAAAGACTAAACAAAGACAGAGAATTACAAATTTTCCATATGAATGTAGATTAAAAAATTCTCAGTAAAATACTTGCAAACTGAATCCAAGACCATATTAGAAAGATCACCCAGCCTGATCAAATAGCCTTTAGCCCAGAGATTCCAGGTATAGTTCAATGCATGTAAATCCATAAGTGTAATTCACCATGTAAACAAACTAAAAGGGAAAAATCACACGATCTTCTCATTAGATGCAGAAAAGGTCTTTGACAAAGCCCAAAACCCCTTCAAGGTAAAAGTCCTCCAGAGTTAGGGGTACTATGAACATACCTTAACACAATAAATGCAGTTTGCTGCAGGTTCATAGCCAACATCAACTGAAATGGAGCAAAACTCAAAGCAATTTCACTAAAATCAGGACAAATACAAGGTTGTCCACTCTCTCCATGTCTATTCAATATAGTACTTGAAATCTTAGCTAGAATAATTGTGCAACTGATGGAGATCAAGTGGCTAAAATTTGGTAAAGACATAAAAAACCTTTATTGGCAAATGATATGATAGTTTATATAAGTGACTCTAAATATTCCACTGAGAAACTACTACAGTAAATAAAGACTTTAAGCAAAGTAGCTGGATACAAAATTAACTCACAAAAATCAGTAACCCTCCTATATAGAAATAACAAATGGACTCAGAAAGAAATCAGGGAAACAACACCTTTCACCATGACCTAACATGGGTAATAGCCATAAACTCTTGGCACGGGAGAAGACTTTCTGAACAGAATACCATTAGCCCAGGTTCTAAGATAAAAACAAAACAAAACAAAACAAACAAACAAAAAAAAGCTAGATGTCCCGCAACAGAAGAATGGATAAAGAAAATGTGGTACTATTCATCTGTTAAGAGAAAAGAAATTTGAAGGTAAATAGAGGAAACTAGAAAAAAAATCATCCCTAGTGAGTTAACCCAGAACCAGAAACACAAATATGGTATGTCTTCACTTATAAGTGAATATTAGCTGTTAAGTAAATGATCACTAAGCTACAATCCATAAAAACACAGAGTTAGAAACAGGGTAAGGGAGGATAGGGGAGAGATGGATCTCCTTAGAAAATGAAATAAAATGCTTATGAGTGAATGAGGGTGCAGAAAAGAAATGGGTGGGTCAAGAGGTGGGCAAGGAAGAGTGGGATAAAAGAGGAAGTATGGAGAAAAACAACTAAAATTGCCTGCCATTTGAAATAGCAGTATGGAAGTAATACAACAGAAGCTTCCGAATATATATATAGACAGTCAAACTGAATTTTCCAAATAAAGGGTATAGACACAGCACAACTGACCACAAAAGAAGAGAAAACTCAAGCAGTATGAAAGAAATCTCAGGATAACTCTTATAAAGCAAGTGAAAGACTTGTATGACAAAAGCTTTCTTCCAGGAAGAAAACAATGGAAGAAGATATCAGACAACGGATTATCTCTGGGTTCACGAATCAGTAGGATTTAACATAGTAAAAATGGCCATCCTATCAAAAACAGTCTACAGATTCAATGCAATCCCCTTCAAAGTTTCAGCACAATTCTTTAAAGATCTTGAAAGAGCAATTTTCAATTTCATATGGAAAAACAACACACACACACACACACACACACACAAAAACTAGTTTAAAAACTATCCTGAATAATAAAATACCTGTTGGAGGTACCACCATCACCAAGTTCAAGTTTTACTGCAGACCTATAGTAACAAAACCAGGATGGTATTGTCTGCACAACAGACCCATTGATCAGTGGAATTAAATTGAAGACCCAGCCATAAATCCTCACACCAACGAACATTAAATTTTTGGTAAGGAAGCCAAAAGTAGGCATTGGAAAAAAGAACATCTTTAGCAAATGATGCTGGTCTCAGTGGATGACTATATTTAGAGGAATCCAAATAGATCCATACTTATCACACTGCACAAAAATTAACTCTAAATGTATCAGATATCTCAAAACCAGGTACACTGAAGCTGGCAGAGCAAAAGGAGGGGATAGCCTTGATCTCATTGACAGGAAAAGACCTTCTGAACAGAACACATTAGCACAGAGGCAAGATCAACCATTAATAAGTGGGTCTTCATGAAACTAAAAGCTGCACAGCAAAGGAAATGATCCTTCAGGCAAAGCAGCAACCTGCATAATGAGGAAAGATTTTCATTAGTTACACATCCAATAGAGGCTAATATCCAAAATATATAAAGTACTCCAGAAAATATGCATCAAAAAACCACAAACAACAAAAATCTCAAATTAAAAATGGAATATAGATATAAATTTTAATCCTCATTAGAGTAAGTTCAGGTGGTTGAGAAACATTTAAAAGAGATGTAAAATGTCCTTAGCCATCAGAGAAATGCAAATCAAAATGACTTTGAGATTTCATCTCATACCTGTCAGACTGGATAAGCTCAAAAAACACAAGCAGAGGATGTGGAACAAGGTGAATATTCCTCCTTTGCTGGTGGGAGTGAAAACTACAGCCAATATGAAAGTAAATCCTCAGAAAATTGAGAATCAATTTACCTCAAGACCCTGGTATTCTACTCTTGTTCATGCACCCAAAGGACACTCCATCTTTCCTCCCACAAAGACACTTGCCCAACTATGTTCACTGAGGCTTCATAATAACCAGAAATTGGAAACAACGTCGATGTCCCTCAACTGAAGAATGGATATAGAAAATGTGTTCTAATGGATATAGAAATTTGTGCAATGGGATATTACTTAGCCACTCAGTGGTTTTTAAAACATGATGTTATGAAATTTTGGGGCAAATGGATATAACTAGAAAAATATCATGAATGAGATAAGTCAGACGGAAAGATAAATATGCTATGTATTTACTTCTAATTGGATATTACCTGTTAAGTAAATAACCAGGCTGCAATCTACAGACCCATAGAGGTTAGCTAAAGAGGAGGGCTCTGTCTGGGTGGGTGGACAAATGGATCTTCCTAGGAAAGAGGAAATAGAATAAATTTTGCAGGTGGACCTGGGGCATGTGGGGATGGAAGCAGGAGGGATCATATTTAGGGGTGAAGGAAGCAGAGTAAATTTTAAGGAGAGACAACTTGAGTGAACTGAGGTTCGTAAATTTTGATTGTCAACCTGATTGAATTATGAGATTTATAGGGCATCTTTGTTGAGTCTCTGAAGATGTGCCAGACCCACCGTGAATATGGGCAGTACCTTGCCATGCGTCAAGGTCCCAGAGTGAGTAATAACAATGGAACATAAACAGAGTGTCAGCATCACTTTTTCTGCTTTTTGATATGCCCAGATAAGAAAACAGACTCCTGCCACCAAGGACAAGCCTGGCACTGCCACCGTGCATCCACTAACATCACGGACTGAATGCACAGAACTGTGAGGCAAAATCAACCTTTCATCTCTTAAATTGCTTCTTTATAGATATCTGGTCACAACAGTGTGAAAAGTCACGAAAATGCCCCCAGTAGGATCAAATAGATTGTAGAAAGGAGGTCTTAAAAAGTTTTGAACAGAAAGCTAAGTGTGTGTCATATAGCAATTGATTTGCAGTGACAGAATCGGGAGCCTTTTTTTCTGTAGAATTGTTTTAAATAAGTCAGAGTGATCTCAAATTCACGACACAGCTAGGGACCAAGTGGCAGTACCATACGTGTGTCGCCGTGCCTGGGAAGCGCTCCATGTTGTGGGAAGGTCTGCTGATCTAGGTGATCAACACAGACGTGGCGAGAAGTGATGATGCCTGTGTGTGCTTGTGGCAGGTAGGATGACCAAGCAAACGGAGTGTGGCAGCAGCAACGCCAGGCACTTATTTTCACAATGCCACGGTGTCTCTGAATATACAGAATGAGATAGGAGTGTTAATATTAAAATAATATATAGCTGAAGAGAAGTTTTGTGTTAATGGGCATTTATGAAAACTTCTATTCAAATTAATAGTTCAAAAATGTAAATACTACAAATCATTTCCAAGGAATTGTGAACTCTATCATATGGCAATGTCAGTTACTTAGCAACTGATTAAAATATTTTTTCTGAAAATATATAATTTATAATTTTTAGACATTGAAGTAAGATTTAGAATTTATTTTTACAGTTAGAAAATAAATAAGATTTAAAAATAAAGTAAAATGGATTCTACTAAAATTCTCAATCTAGAAAAAAATTCTCAGTGGAGGAAAAATTTCTGTTGAGGAAATTCAGAGTTTAAGTTCCAAACGGTGAAAAAGAAGGTCTTTGGGGTTAGATCACCGATTGGGTGTGTCTCTGTGTAGCTACAGGTGTGCCAGAAAACCAGTAGGACCAACAAAATGAAACGATTGTCTCACTTCCTCTAGATGCAAGCATCTCCACCACTATGCCCATCTTTTCTCTTCTTTGGCTTCGGTGTTTTGTTGTCAGTTTGTGACTCTTTTATTCTTAACCCCAAGGTTCTATTTATCTTTTTAATAATTCCTACTAAAAACTCTTCTTATTTGGACACATATTTCAGGTTCTACATCTTGACTGCCATGTGCTTTGGACCTGAGCTCCTGGAAGCTTCCCAAAGCATTCCTCCCCTTGGCTACAGATGCTGTGATATGGAGCAATCTATGTCAAAAGCTGTCACCAAAAGCTATTTTTGGCAGGTGAACAATCGTATCATTTAAAAAGATGACCTTGCCAAAGATACTCATCAAGTAAGTATATAAAATGGTGGTGCATATAAAGCCAACTAATACGAATGTCGACAACAGGTAGCTGCCACTACCTGTCTCTTAGAATGCCAGAGTCCCAAAAGGTGAAAATACTGAAGGCTAAGATCTGAAGCAACAAATTTCATTCCTTCCTTCAGAACTGTGAAGCAATGTAGGATGGAGGCTCAGAGTTTTCATAGAAAACTAAACTTACTCTTACAGAATGATCCAACAATCACATCATGTGGCATTTTCCCCAAGGACTTGGAAGTTTCTATCTGTACAAAGACCTGAACACGGATGCTTACAGAGTCTTCTTCATTCATAGTAGCCAGAACTTGCAAGCAAACAATGATATCCTTTAGGAGGTGAATTGCTGGGAAAACTATGGTACATCTAGACAGAACTGAGGATCAAGACATAAAAGGAACTTAGGACATTAAATGTACATGGTAAAAGGAAAGAAGCAAAAAAGCTAAATAATATAACAAATTCATATACTAGAAAAGCTACAAAGTAATAAAACTATCAATAGTTTCAAGAAGTTAGGAAGGACTGATGAAAGAGCAAAGGACAGAGGATTTTTAGGGCACTGGAACAATTCTGTATCTTCCTAGTGGTGAGCACATGCCACTATGCATTCACTTAAGACTGTGCATATGGAATGCTGAGTGTGCCTAATGGACACTGTGAACTTGGAGTCATCATGGTATGCCATTGTATGTTTGTCATTTGAAACAGATGTCCTTTTGGTTTAATTGTGGATGAGTGGAGGCTACCCATGTGTGGCGCCAGGAGCATTATGAAAAATTAAAACTTCTTCCCAGTTCTGTATGAACCTAAGACTGAAAATGTAGACATAATGACTAAGAAATATTTGTAAAATGAAGACAAAAATAAAGCAACAGGACTAGCAAGGTGCCTCAGTGTGCAAAGGTACTTGCCTGACAATCTGAGTACAATCCCTGTGACTTAAGGATAGAATCAGTGAATCAGCTACACACACACACACACACACACACACACACACACACACACACACACATCTTCATAGTCACCTGACTTGATTCTTTTGGATAAATAACCCAAAACTGGTATATATGGATCATATGCAAATTCTAGTTTGAATTTTTGAGGAACTTCCATACTGAATTCCATAGTGGCTAGACTAATTTATATTCCTACCATCAATATATATAATTTATTTTCTTCTGCATCATTACACTTTTATTGTTTATTATTTTCTTCTCCAGTAGCCAATCTGACTTGAGTGAGGTGGAATCTCAATGTCATTTTTATTTACATCAACCTCGTGGTTAACACTGCTAAATTTTAAATTATATTTATTGACCATCTGTACATCTTCATTTGAAAAGTCCTTGTTCTATTCTTTTGATCATTTAATAATACAGATTTTTGTTGCTTACAATTTGAGTATGTTAGGTGTTTTGAATTATTCCTATATTGAATGAATAGCTGAAAAATATTTTACCCTATCAATAGACTACATTTTCATGCTGTATTTTATTTTTTAGGTGTATAGAAACTTCTAAATTTGATACAGTCTCATTTGTATAATTCTTGCTAGTCACAGGGCTATTGGGCCTTATTTATGGTCATTGTCTCTACTTGCATCTTGAAGAGTTTCCTCTATGTTCCTAGATTAGCTTCAAATTTTCAGATCTTTGGTCCATTTGTATTGATTTTTGTACAGGTTGAGAAGTCAAGATCTAGTTTCTGTCTTGTATGTGCATACCCAGTCTCCTCAGGACTACTTAATAAAGAGATTTTATTTTTCTAGTAAATGCTTTCAATTCAACATCTTTGTCAAGAATCAGATGTGTGTATAAACTCATGTATATATGTATGTATGTATGTATGTATATGTGTGTGTTTGTGTGTTTATTTCTGGAACTTCTTTCTATTACCTTAGTTTGTAACATTGTTTTGTGACAATACTATACTCTTTCTGTATCTATGGCTCTCTTTAGTTTATGTTTAAGTCAGATATTATGATACCTCCAAGATTTTTTTGATGCACACTATCATCTAAGTAGAGTATATAAAGAAATTCAAAAACAAAAAAATCCCACATAAGCATTTCAACTAGGGCAGAATGATACAATTCACTAAACATTTATGAAAAATGGAGGATGACATCTCAACATAATAATATCATACACATGAAAATATGCACACACAATATCTGAAAACACATACACACCTAACCTACAGCCAACATGATACTGGCTGAGGAAGAAATGAAAGCTTTTAACCGCAGATCTGTCAAAGTGTAAGGGTATCCATGGCCACCAGCTTTATTTACTATAGGGCTTGAAATCTTGCCCTGATTTCAAGGGAAATAAATTAAGTGACACAAATAGGGAAAGAAGGAACAAGTATCATTGCTGCAAATGATAAGATCCTTACTTAGGGGACTCAGAAAACCCACAAGGAGACATTTAGATCTGATGATAAACTTCAGCAAAGTTGGAGTATACAAAGGTCATTACACAAAGCTCAACAACTTTTCTCTTTACAAGCAAAGGAACTTGTTTGCTTAAAATGAAATTAGAGAATAAATCCCATTTTCAGTAGCCTCAAAAAAACAGAACCTAAAGCACGAGCTTATCTTAAGATGTTAAATATTTCCACAATAAAACCTGTAATCTATAGAAGAAAGAAATTTCAGAGGCCACTGAAAACCTCAAAGGCTGCTTATATTTATGAATTGGCAAAGTTAATATTGTTAAAGTGGTCACACTACCAAAGGTAGTAGGCTAACAAATATTCCAATGACATTCTCAAAAATGGGAGAAAGAGACTATCCTAGCTCTCCTGGTTGCATAATTCCAGATCTAATTAAGTCTCTCCCACTCCCTTCCTCCCTGCCCACAATATCCTACACTGGGTGTCTATCCATAGTATCATTTCTACTTCTTGAGAACCTGCACTAATACAGTAACAATACTGATTTTTGAAGTTTTCAGCTGTTTATTGTTAACAAAGCATATTCTTATATTCTATAAACTTTTTTTACAATTATTCATTTAGTGAACTATATTTCTCTGCAGCCTGATTTTCAGGGAAGAATTTATGGAAACATTTGCTTAGTTTTTTTAGCTAAGTTCCTGAGTTGTGTTCAAAACCATTTTTATGTAATAGGCTAGTTTCTAACTCACCTCATATGAATTTTTTGGCATTGATGTTATGCTGCACAAGGTAGGTGCAATTTTCTTTTTATTCAGAGAAGTTAAAATCTGGCTCAAGGTCCATCCTACCAAGGCACATGGTTCCACTGTGCCTGAAGGTTACTTTAAAGTACACATCAGTCATCCATCATGGTTTTCATAATGCTTTCACTACGAACATAGTAAATGTACTGCTCTTTATGTGTTTCCAACTATAGTAGATATGTACCGGCTGGTAAATATACTGTTCTTTATGTATGTGTTTCTAACTGTAGTAGATATGTACCAGCTGGTTCATGATGGAACCTGGAAGACAATCATTGCCACAGAAAATCACCTATTTGGCCACATGGAATCCACGTCCTATTGTCTGCATTTTTAGAGTATCTCATATTTTTTTCACACACCCGTCTCTATTTCTGTTCTCACTTTGTGAGATAAAAGGCTTATTTCCTGAGTAAATTGCTGTAATCTCAAAATGGGTGTCTCTTTCTTAAATTCACGCTTGCCACAGTGATTTTTTAAAAATGTATACCAGGTCTTTGAAGCATTGCTTTCAAAGGCTTTCATTACATGCAAATTTTTTTTGTGTGTGTCCAAACTTCCTGGCAAAGGACTTTATTATCTCACCACTGAATGAATCCATTATTTCCTGTTAGAAGAGCCTGAGACCCACACTCCATCCTAACACTCTACTGTATTAACACATTTGTAAGCCCACACATGGGATGGTCCAAGGCAGTCCTTCCTCCTCATGCCTCCTTCCCAGTGCACCAGCGTCACTCCAGGGTTGTAGACAGTTTAATCATGTGGTTTGTTGTCCTGACTGTGTCAATATTGAGAGTGAAACAGGAATTATTAACAAGAACACTGAAAAAGATACATACTAACTAATTTTATAGCAGGTAACATACAATTGCTTAATCAAAAGGGTCTTAATTGTGTTCCCATCATTCCCTGGGTTTGCTTCAATGACACTAACCACATATTATAAAAAAAACTTGCTTCCCTTTTTAATGTCTTCAGTCAAAAACAAGTTTGCTTTGCCCAACCTTGTCTCCAGAAAGCTTTGCATACATTTTATTGCCTTTTAGGTGTTCAGTATTTGTAAAAAGATGGGGTTAAATGAATATTTTCAGTTAGGAATTTCACTTACCACCTGGACATACATTAAGCTTTGTTGGTTACCTGGTGAACAAATAACTCATAGCATAGCATACATAGAGAGCTAATTCTATGGATCTCAAAATGGTTATAATGTTCTGCTCATATAATGAATGATTAACATCTGTGAAGATTTTAATGGGTGGGGCAATACAGGAGTGTCTCTCAATAATATGTTATTTTTAGGAGATAGCATGTTATATTTATAAATACCTGAAATGTTCAGGGTGATCTACAGTAGAGAAAGAATATTTCAAACCATAGAAGAAAATGTTTCATTTAACCTTCAGGGTAAAATCATCTGTATTATTCAGGTTTATCCATAGAAGACAACTTACAGTGCACATAGTAACTCTAGATCTAGATGTGGAGAGACTGACTTACACAGTGTCTCCAACTACACACAATGTTCTGTCCATAAGCTGGAGACCCAGAAGAGCCAGCAGTATTTCTAGAAAAGGCTGAGAACCTCCAGTCCAAGGGTAGAGGACCACAGCCATGGATCAGCTAGGTAGAAAGAGAGCTGATTCTCTCTCCTCACTTCTCTTAAGACATATAGTGGATTATCTAATGGCCGTCCACTCAGGGAAGGCAACAGCCTCACTGAAGTTTACCCAGACTGATCAATTCAAGTACTAATATTTTAGAAATGTCATCACAGGATGTTTTTCTACAGTAACCCACCCTGAAAATTTCAGTTATTTATAAGTATAATGTGCTATCATCTAAAGATAATATCACTGAGAGAAATTCCTAGTTTGTCCCACCTACAAAATCTCCAGAGATGTTAATTGTGCCATGAAAATAGGAATGACACATTATTCTGCAAAAACACATTATCCTATTTAAACAGGATAAAATTTAGCCAAATATACAGATCCTCCATGATCTAGATAAGCTGATAAATAAAATTAGCTATCTGATTAACCATGTGGCTTATCAAATAATTCTGAAAAATTTGGCATTAACTAGAAAAATAGTGACATGGAGGTAAATAATAGGGTTTGTCCCTCACAAACATTGTATATCCCTGTGCAGTGTGTTGTATGGTGTTCTCACATAAGTGTGAGGTGTATATACCTGTGGGTATGCATGAAAGCCAGAGGAAGGCTTCAGTGGTCCTCCTGTATCATTCTTGCTTTGTCCTTTAATTAAAAGTCTCTGCTTTAACCCAGACCTTGTTTTTATGGTTGGGCTGGCAGCCAGAAATCTCCAGTGATCCTCTTGTCCTTGGAGTCACACAGGGCTGGGCTTAAAAGTACCTGAAACAGTATCTAGCTTGCTATATGGGTTTTGGATGTGAAATTGGGACCTTAAGGTTGTGAAATCTGAACAACTGAATCATCTCTGCAGACACTGACCTTAATGAAATGATTGTAAAAAACAAACTGACAAAGCAAAATAATAGCAACAAAAAGCAAAACAAGGCGTCGCAGGGAGTACCTTTGTAAACCTGTATTCTATCTCTCTTAAAGATGTTTTGGATCCATAACATGCTTCATGATGGTAAGTGAGCAATTGTCTTAGCCTGTATTAGTATTAGTTACTTTTATATTGTTAAATATAAAACATCATTGATAAAACACCATGACCAAGGCAAGGCAACTCATAGAAAACAGGGTTTATTTGGACTTTTTCAAGAATGATGAAAGTCCATCACCATTGTGATAGGGAAGCATGATACAAGGCAGACATAATGACTGGAGCAGCAAGTTAAGAGTCACATCTTATTTTTTTATTGATTTTATTGAGCTGTACATTTTTTTCTGCTCCCTCTACCTCCTCCCTCCCCTCCTCTTCAACCGTTCCCCATGGTCCTCATGCTCCCAATTTAATCAGGAGATCTTGTCTTTTCTACTTCCCACGTAGATTAGATCCATATATGTCTCTCTTAGGCTTCTCAATGTTGCCTAGGTTCTCTGAGATTGTGAACTGTAGGGTTTTTTTGGGTTTTTTTTTGCCTTCTGTCTAAAAGCCACTTATGAGTGAGTACATATGATATTTGTCTTTCTGGGTCTGGGTTATCTCACTCAATATGATGAAAGCTTACATCTTAAACCACAAGCAGAAAGTGGAGAGAGCAAACAGGGAATGTTTAAAATACTAAAAGCACCATCCACCCCCAGTAATATACCGCCTCCAGCAAGGCTATACCTCATAAACCTATCCAAACACTACCACCAACTGGGGGCTAAGAATTTAAACATCTGTGCCTAGGAAGGATATTACAATTCAAACTGCCACATGACAAATGTTGTCACTTTGCCTCCACACTTTAGCAAAAAGAGCTTCTGGGACAAAGCTGGGGTCTTTTGATGACTATGAACACACTGACTGTTCCACTGATTATGTTCTATAATATAATCAACAACAAAGATAAATATCAACATTGTGGGAAAACAAAGAACACGTTCTTGATATTTTTTTCTATAGTGCTTCTTCAACTTCTTTCACAATGATTTTTTCTGTGTTTAGAACAATTTGACATGATATATAATAATATATTAACTATGTAGCCTTTTTGGGAGAAATAATAAAACTAGGGTTACAGCATGATATGAAAATAGTTAATATTTACATGAATATCTGTAGTGTAAGGGGAGCGGGCCTGATTTTCGTCCTACCCGGCTCCCGCATGGCTAGCTTAACACCCGAAATAACAACAC
>LOJH01017570.1:0-22224 GCA_001685095.1 Ellobius talpinus
AGGATGGGGAGGGAATTGGGAGGAGGGGAGGAGGTGGAAATTTTTTTTTTAATAATAAAAAAAGAAAAAAAAAAAAGAAAGGAACAACAACAACAAAAAGATGTACCCAGTCTGAAAGGTGGGATTATTACTTCTTTTAATTTTCTCTTTTATATTATATATCTTTTGTTTGTTTGTTTGTTTGTTTTTCTTGAGACAGGCTTTCTTTGTGTAACAGTCCTAGAACTTGCTCTGTAGGCCAGACTAGCCTTGAGCTCACATCCTGAGTGCTGGGATTAAATGTGTGCGTCATCACCACCTTGTATATGTCTTATATTTTTAACAAATATGACTACTTTCCTAAGACATTCCAATACTTGAAATGAATAATCATATGCTTGCATCATTTCTTTTGGACCTATTCATTTTGCTGCCTGCCATTTTACTGAACTGTTTACCTAGGCCAATGAATTTTTTTTGTGAGGGGAGATGAGTATCTATTCAAATAGGTAGTGTATCACTGCCCAATTTGAGGACCAAGGCTTTGTAGGGATAGGACCAAGGCTTTGTAGGGATTTGGAATTAAATGGTGGCTAAAAAAGTATATTATTTAAATACTTAAAAAATTGCCTTAATCTGTAAAATCATTAATTAAAATAAAGACATTTATTAAAACTCATTTATTTAAAGAAGCCTTTTGAAAAGAAAAAGCACTAGATGACTAAATAAATTTATTACAATAAGGGATTTATAGTGGACAATGAGTTGATTCTATGAAGGGGATTAAACAGTTCAAAACAATTTATTGACCACAGCTCAGCAGACCACATAATACAGACAAAATGATAAGGTTGTGAGAGAGATGAAATACTCTTCATTGAGTAGAAAGACATTTCTATATTATAGAATATGCATATTTAAAGCACATTAAAAGATCAGGTCTTACAAACTGAAATGTGTACACAGTCTCTTTTATGACTGGCCATAATTAATTTTGGCTCTAAAAATCATATATGATTACCTTTATTCACTGTCTATAAATACTATCACACAATTAAAAAATATCACACTTATTACAGCATTTTTTAAGATATCTGCTGTATATGTTTATATATTAATCAGCAAATAGAATGGGCATTAAAAGTAATGGAGTATGATAAACATTATCTTACTAATTTGTGTGAAATAACTTTACCCCAGCTATATGATTTTATTTATTTTATTTCACCTAATAAAGATATTTGTTATACACTGAAAAATAAAATAATACCTGTTCCTTCAGGTAACAGAGTCGATCAAGAAGAATCAGTGTTTCTATGCAAGGAGCCAGAACAACTTTCAACTGTAAGAAAACAAGAGGTAGTGGCAATTTAATAGTTTATTTGCTTTAATGTTTATGTTTGAGAAACGGTATCTACAAAACTTCACATGTCAGATACCCAATACCTACTGTTCATCTTCAGAAAATGAATGCTACAGATCAAAAGCTTTTCTTTACTAGTAACAGGGAAAGAAAGCCCTCTAAGAGACACGAGATAGAATCCAGGAAGCAATCATGTGATGGAAAGCTTTTAAAAGAGTCCTAAGAATGCAATTCATTACATGGAAAGCTTGTGAAATAAGCGCTCTGGAGATCAACATGTGTTCAAAGGCTCTGAAGCCCTGCTCTGTGCATTTATGATGCACTTTAAGGGAAATCTACCATGTGCTCTTTTTATGACATTACTAACACCTAATATAGTTCAGAAATAGGAAATCATCCCAAATAGTTTTCATACAAACACGCACGCATGCACACACACACATATACATACTCTCTTATACACACAACAGCAACAACAACAGATTGATTGGCCCACAATAATCATTAATAAGATACTACTGTATATATGTACATGACTTACCATATTAAATGCCTCCAGCTCATTCATTCTAGGCTTATATTTCTCATAGCAGTCCATTATAATTTTTTCTGAGATCTTTGAATAAAAACAGTAACAATAGATTTACCAATGGTTACAGTTAAATAATGTAAAAAGTTCCTATAACATAACCTAAAGTGAAACAAGTACTCTATCGATTTATGGTATATCTAACGTCTGAAGAACTGTCTTTAAGCAAGTGACTGTAACAAAATCTGACATTCAAAGCTACTGAATGGATGCTACTCACCATTTCATAAATAACACTGTCTTGAGTTTTCCAAATTCAAAATATAGTGGTAAAATATTTCACTTATTGCTATGTTCCCAAAACAATTTCACCATCTGAAGGTGTAACTTGTCTTTTTTATGTTGTCTTTCTATATCAAACATACTTGTAATGCATAATATTAAGTGACTAGCCTTGTTTGAAATAAAGCAATAATCTTATTTTTAATAAGAGAATAAACATGGTTTTCTCTTCTTTTCTCTCCAGAACATTTCGAGTAAGCAAATATAGAAAGAAACAAAAACCACATACTTCTTTGGCCAATGGTAAGAGGCATTTTAAATCTTAAATTAGGTGTATCGTAAAGTACAACGACTGTGATGAGTGACATAGAAAGGGGCCAAAGACATGCCCCGCATCACAGGTCCCCAACGAAGTAGCAGAACAGAGATCTCCAACATTCTTTCCTGAGCAGCAAAATCAAAACGAACAAGAACATCAACATCACAGCCACTAGTTCTTCTCAATTGGCAACAAGAGAAAGCAACATGGAGAATAAATACAGTCACACAGAAAACTCATGCTTGTAGAAATCCACATGATAGAGACCATGAATTCACAATGTCCTTCAACTGCTGAAATATGCTATGGCCCTGACCCTGACACACGTTTGTGAGACGAGGCCCTCTGCTGCCTCTGACTGCCATTGTACCCTCCCATACTTTTCAAGTTTAGAAGATTGGTGCAATAGAAGAATTTGAAAAAAACACATTTAGACATGTATGAGAAAATCTGACATCATTTTCATGTTGCTAACTCTTTATTCCCTTTCAGTTGCTTTGACATGTCTTAGTTATATTTCCACTGCTATCAGGAGATACCAGAACCAAGGCAACTCATAGGAGAAAGGGTTTATTGGAGGCTGACAGTTTCAGAGGTTGAGCCCATGCCAATCACAGTGGGAACATGGCGACAGGCAGGCAGGCATGCAGACGTGCTCTGGAGCAGTAGCTGAGATTCACATTGTGCAACATGGAAGAGTGTCCATGGAAACATGGAAAAGCCAGAGAGCTAACTGGGAATGGCATAGGTTTTAGAAACGTCAAAGCCCATCCCCACATGACACCCCCTCCAACAGGGTCACACCTCCTAGAATCCCAGCACTCAGGAGGCCCTTGAAGGAGGACCAGGGTACACTGTCTTGCTTGGTTCTAACATGTATTTTGACAGCAGTTTCATCTGGTGACTCCACAAAGTTACCCATCTTATAAAAAACAGTTTTCTTTGCATTCATTTCTTGACTATGCAATTTCATCATATGTATGATTTATATTGTTATTCTGATAATATAACTGACATTAAAAAGCTGAAAAATGCAAACACTGGCACACTACTCAACTGCTGAATACATGGCCTACAAAGTGACTCCTAAGTGTGAGAAGGAAACACAGTACGAGGACATTATTTAGAGGAGAAAAAAGGGAACTAATGGCTGTTGTATTAGAAAATTATTTTAAAAGTAAACTGTGGTGTTCTTTTCCTTGTGACCATAGAACACTGAATGTACACTGAACGGCAGACTGAAGCACTGAAAATAATTCTATTGTTTCCTGTTTCCAATCCCCACATTCTAGGAACAGTCCCTATTAAGAGTTGAGATGTCTGTGAGAATTACAGGTTTTGGTCAAAGAAATGGTCAGTGCTAAAGAGAGAGTAGAGTGGAACAAAATGATCATCTCAGGCACTTTATTCAATCTTCTACCCTCCTTGTAATTTACTGAATTATTCTGGCTCTTAACAGGGTTTATATATTAGTTAGTATATGTGTTACTGCCCAATGGATTTTGAGCAGCTGATTATATTCACCTTGTCTGAAAGAATTTCAAGAGTGAAGATTGGGAGAGCAGCATCTGTTAACGGTTCACTAACATAACTTGTTGAATTTCTTTGGCCTTTATTTCAAACCTTAATATTTAGTCTGCTTTAGAAATACATTTATCTGTTGGCAAGCATGAATTTCCTCTTTATTCCTTTGCAGCCTGTTTGCTCAGTAACTGCCAGCTTTGGAAACATGTCCAACAAACATTCTTCATGTGAACAAACCTGTTAATATGCTATGTAAGTATGAAAAATATTGGCTATGGAGTTAGCTGTTTTAAATTAGAATACTCCTTCCCTAATGACCTAGGTTTTGATTTAGAAATCCACTTAACTCCAACTAGATACAATTGTTTTTGTTTCATCTTTTATTTTATTTTGTCATCTTTGGTTGTTATCTTTTAGAAGTCTGTTCTTCAATGAAAGACAAAAAGGGAGTGGATCTGGAGGAGAGTCAAGGTGGGAAGGAACAGGAAGGAGTAGAGGTGGGGAAACTATAACCAGGATATATTGTATGAGAAAGGGATCTGCAAATTTAAAAACATATCAAATGAAACTGAAAAATGAAGACCAAAGAGAGGTAGCTGAGTGAGAATTTAGGAAAAGTAAAATTAGAAGGGCTTTAAGAGTCTTGCATAGAAATTCGTGACCAAGTCTGTGGCCTTGAAAATTTTTGGTTGTCCTATCCACTTGTGCCTGCATCTAGAACAATATAACTCATGTACCCAGACCTCCACTGCCTTTATTAGGTATTTAAAATAAAATACATCAAAGTCTCCAAAATAAATAAATAGAGTTCACCTCACACCTCAACCTTCACCTGTACGATGCAAACCAGATCAACTATTTTATAATCATCAATATTTAACATGATAAAATACTTCAATATTTGCATGAGCAGAGAAGTTCATGAACACTTTCTTGTGCTGTTTTTTAAATATTTTGATTTTCATTCCATATACATGCATGTTGGCCTGAGAATATGTATGTGCACTCTGTATGTGCAGATGTTCAGAGGCCCCAAGTGGGTGACAGATCCCATGGAACTGAAGCCCCCATGTACATAGTGAGAACCAAATGCCGCCACAGATCAGCAAGTGCTCCTAAGCACCGAGTCACCTCTCCAGTCCTTATTTTGATTTTTTAAAATAATTATGTTTCAGTAGGGTTTTGATAACAGTATAGATAATTTCTATAGTGCATTTTATCTTTGGAAAAAAAATCAGACAACTTACTCTGATCATGCTTTTCCCTTCTCCTCAACTCCTCCCAGGTTCTCCCCATTCCTATCTCTCCATCTAACACAATGATATATTGTTTTAGTTAATGAACTAATGTTGACCCATTATTAATTAAAGCCCATACTACACTCAGATTTCCTTCGCTTTTACACAATGTACTCTTTCAGTTTCAGAAGCAAACACAGGATGTCACATAACATTTGGCTGTATTAGCTTTGACACTTTCTCAGACTTGTTTTTGATGACCTTAACAGTTTTGAGAAATACTGATCATCTATTTTCCAGAATGTTCTTCTAGTATGTTTTAGATTTTTTTCTCAAACAAAGGGTTATGGCTTGTGAGAGGAGGAATACAGGAGCACAGCATTGCTTACATGCCCCCACCTCAGGGTCTGCACTGCTCATGTCACTTGTCCTTGTTGATCTTGACCTTGACTCTCTGGCAGAGACAGTGTCTACCAGGTTTCCTCACTGGAGAGTTCTTCTTTTGTCCTGTTTTGTTTCTAAATCCATATACTGTCCACACTTAATTAGTTGACAGTTACATTGCCAGTCATTGAGTATAGAATATTGTGGTGGTTTTAGTGAGAATGCCCCCCCCATAGACTTAGATGTTTGAATACTTGGTACTTAATCGATGGAACTATTTGGAAGGTTTAGTAGATGCAGTCTTTCTGGAGGAACTATATCACTGGGGCAGGTTTTGAGATTTCAAAGTCTCACACTACTCTCTGTTTGCTCTCTGTATTTCCTGCTTGAGGTTCAAGAAATGAGCTCTCAACTGTTCCTGTCACCATGACTGCTGCAACCACAGTTTCCTGCCATTAAGAATCTGGAATCACAAGCCAAATGAAGATTTTCTTTTATACTTTGCCATGGGATTTCATCACAGTAATAGCAAAGTAACGAATACAAAAATCTACATAAATTAGTTTTCAAGGGAGATTTACATCTCTTTTAATCTATTCACTTTTTTAAAAATTAAGATCTATAAAAAAATTTGCAGAGTACCATAAGTAGGCCATAATGCAGTCTGGTTACAGGTTCTTTCTACTTCACACCTGATCAGATGACTTGAGAACTGACTTTTCTCACCACTAGATAGTGAGACTAAAAGCTGCGGAGATACCACTGGTCAACACAGAAGAACTAAAGTAATAGGAAAACTACTCAGTTAATGCAATTATAACAGGAGAATTTCCAAACACAGGGAAAGATAGGGATGAATAACTACAAGAGCAATTTAGAACCCCTAATAGATATGGCCAGAAAAGAACCTGTTTGAGACAAACCATTTGGAGCTAGGAAAAAAGAAACAAAGCAGCCAGAGAAAAATCTCATTACTTACTATGTCAAACACATCAGAAGAACATTATACCCCTTAACAGAAAGCTTAAAAACTAAGTGAAGTGACTCAGTGGGTAAAGGTGCTGGTGGGTGACCTGAGTTTAATCCCTGGAACTCATATAAATGTGGACTTAAAATGTCATAGATCAAATGGACACTGTAGGCATCTAAGAGATCTTGTTACCAACAGTTACAGAATATACCATCCATGTAGAAGTCCATGGAACTTTCTCTAAAACAAACTACAATTATGACCTTACATCAAGTCAGGAAAATACAAAAGAATCAAATTAATTTGCATATGTTATCAGATAATATTGAGTAAAAATAGAAGTAAATAATAAGAGAAACTCTAGAAATTCTAAAAACATATGGAAATACAATATTCTCCTAAATGACAAGGGTGGGGTTCACTGAAGAAATCAGGGAGGAAATTGAAATCGTCTTAGAATTTAATGAAAATGAAAAAAAAACCCACACAGACATAAAACTCTTAATAAAATACTTGCAAACTCAATTCAACAATACATTATAAAAATTATAGACTATAATCAAGTTTGTTTCATTTGAGGAAGGCAAGCATGATTCAATATATATCAACAATAGGTGTAATGTATCACACAGACTAAAGACGTTAGCAGCAGGAGGGATATATTTCAAGTAATAAAGGGTATAGATGGCAAACAGTGTCTGAAAATAGTATGGTCCTAAAAACAGTGTCGGAAAGTAAGAACAGAACTACCATATGATCCAGCTATATACCACTCCTGGGAATATAAGCAATTATACTAAAGAAAACATGTTTTACTGGGATGACTGGAGCACAATTCACAATAACCAAGTTATAGAATAAGCTTAAGTGTTCATCAATACATAAACAGATAAAAATGCAGCATGCATATACAATGGAATTTTATTCATATATAAAGTAGAATGAATTATGTCATTCTTGGGAAAATGAACAGAACTGGTCACAATAAATGAAAGAAGACAGACTATTCATAAAGACAAATAGCACATAATTTTCTCAGATGTTAAACTTAGTTAAGAGACATACATATAGACATAGAAGCACAGGCACCACACATGTACACACATAACACAGATGAGACATGAAAATTAACAGGAGCTATTTGAGAAGAGAAAGGAGTCTAAACAGTAGGACATACAGAGGAGGTAGTGACAGGGAGTGAAAACCATAATGAATAAAAAATGCTGTTAGTAAAACCAGCTCGTTCAACAAATATATTATGATAAAATTTAAAAAAGCATTCTTTGTATAAATTATCAAAAGAAAGAAAAAAAAACTGAAAGCATTAAACGAGGTCGTTCTGGAGGTAAAGTTAATTTCTTAAATCCTGCCAACCAAGCATGGTGAGATAAAGCATTGGCAAAGAGGCTCAATGGCCATAGTATTCTTCAGGTGATTGAGAAACTCAACACAGTGTTCCTCAAAAGATTATTGACACTATGTTTCTATGAAAAAACAGAGAGAATGGAACTTATATACATATTACTTTTAGAAATCATGAAGTTATGTATGCAACTAATCTTTGGGAAATTGAATTTTAAAGGAAGTAAAATAGATATTTTGATTTTTAAAAAAAATAAAGTAAATTTGCTGGATGGTGATGGTGCACGCCTTTAATCCCAGCCCTCAGGAGCAGAGGTAGGTGGATCTCTGTGAGTTTGAAGCCAGCCTGGTCTACAAGAGCTAGTTCCAGGATAGGTTCCAAAGCTACAGAGAAACCCTGTCTGGAAAAACTGGAAAAAAAATTGGTAAATTATGAGGGGCTGTTCATTCTCCCTATCCTCATTTGGAATTAAATTATTAATATTTGAGACTCCACATTCCTTCTGGGCAAATATCCAAATGAAATGAAATCACTACACTTCCATGTTCACTGCAGTATTATATACTGAAGAGTCAAGATATGTTAACAACCTATTGTTTCACTGACAGACAAATGGTTAAAACAACTGTGGTATCTGTGCATGTGTGACAAGTATCTAAATATATATTTATATGTATGAATATATATGTATATACACACACAAAGAGAGGGGCGGGTACTATTCAGCCTCCAAAAAGAAGAAAACCCTGTTATTTGCCACAAGGTACTTGACTGTGTACCACAATTCATTGTTTTCAGAGGTATATACGCAGACTTAACTTCCCTGGAGAAAGATAAATATGTTTTAAAAATAATCTATACTTTATGAATGGGGCCAATGAACATTACTTCAAGGTAATTACTACTAACTAAAATGAAAGATCAAAGAAGGGATCACTGTGAACAAGAAAGTCTTCAAACATAAAGACAATATACTACAACCATAGATACATAATGGGACTGTTAGGTGACCACTGAAGAAATCATAAAGGAAAAAAAGAAACCGCTCAAAATCAGTTGTAGGGGTCAATTTTGGCACTTGCCAGTTTTAATCATTGTGCTGATGCTGACATCTAGTGGACAGAGTCCAGCGATGCTGCTGAAAATGCATAGACCAGCCTCTCACTACAAATTACGGTCTGAATGGCAATGATGCTGAGTTTGAAAATGGCTCACGAAGCAAAGTCCACTGCTGACTTTCACAACTGACTACAGGCTTACAGAGAAACCCTTCACGTTGTGTGAGCCCACTGTGAATCAAGTGTCTGCAGCCTTGGTTTCTTCTGAAAGAGGTGGCTGGGGATTTTTGGTCTCCTTTCATGTTTACTGTAATTTCCTGTGACTAGAACTTAAGCAGAGTTTAGATTTTCTGTAGTTCACGTGCCTAAACTCTGAAGCGCACATCAATACATTTGCCATCCATTCAATTCCACAGAAATATCATTAATAAACAATTGAGAATTTAACCAAACCTCTTTTAAGTCTTTTGGCATATACTTAAAAATTAAAATTTTACATTAAAATTAAAATTACATCTAGAATTTCATGTGAGCATTTCTTTTTGATAGTATACACAAATATCTATTGTGTTGCAGTGAAAACTTCAATTTTAATATTTCTATTTCATGGTGTGTAGGTAAAATAAGACATTTGTATAATACCAGAAATATAACTGGTTTCATCACTTTCCCTGCTTCCAAATACTTTGGCCTAAAAGACACTATTTTAAATCTCTTACTTAAAATCAAGACAACACCCCACCCCAAACCATTCTTGTCAATTTGCTTCTTTATCTTAGTACACCATTATTTTATATCCTAAGATGTTTGTTGGTCCTCTTTTTCCCCAATGTATTCTAGCTTATACTTTTGTTTTCTCTCAAATCACTTTACAGTTAAAAAACAATACAAAATGTATCAAGTGACTGTAACAGAAAATCAATGGGCCATTTTTAGCATCCTTATTAGCTAACAAAGCAGGAAATCATTTAGGACAGTTTTTATTTAGAGATACTTGTCTTTTCCTGAGGCTCTTTCTATATTAGTTGTGAATAAGGGAACCATCTAACATGCATATTTTCTTTAACTATTTCTTATAGGAAAGTTGAGAACACCCGAGGCTGCACATAAGCAGACTCCCTCACTACCAGTGACACCACAAGGATAATGTATTTGCCGCAAGTGATGAACCTACATTTATAGCATTGTTGTCTGGGGTTGCACTTTACCTTAGGATCCATTCGAAGCAGTACACCTTTTATGGGCTTATGCAACTTTTATGAATTTTGACTTTTGCTGTTATAAGCAAAAAAATCATCATCATATCAAAATACAGATTCTCCCCCTACCTTCTAGAACTATCATAGACCTTTATTTTACTTTAACATATGTGACTCACTTTGCGTTTAGAAAGATATAAAGTTTGTTTCCAGATTCACTTTTCTGTTTCTGTCTGTCCTTTTGTTTGAACACCTCATGGTGAAAAGAGGGTTTTTGTTCTACTGTACCGCCTCTGTCAGTTTTCCAAAGACCACCTGCTTGCATGTGTGTGTGTCTATTTCTGGGCTCTCAATTCTGCTCTTTTATCTTTTATCAATTTGTCTATGAGTCTGCAAATATCAACTTGTCTTTATAGTAACTCTTAAAATTATCTAGTAACAATCCTTAAGCTTTGATTTCATTTAATATTGTTAGCTCCCTCAGTTCTTTTGCACTTATTTTTTGGGGGGGGCGTTCAAGACAGGGTTTCTCTGTGGCTTTGGAGCCAGTCCTGGAACTAGCTTTTGTAGACCAGGTTGACCTTGAACTCACAGAGATCCACCTACCTCTGCCATGTGCTGGGATTAAAGGCCTGCGCCACCACCACCACCCGGCTTCTTTTGTTTTTCTATATAAGACTTAAGAACAATTTGCCAACATCCACGAAATAAATCCCTGAAATGTTGACTCAGATTGTGCTGAAACATAGATCCAAGGTAGGAAGTACTGACTTCTTGAGAATAGGGAATCTTCCTACCAATGAACATGGACTATCTCTCCAGTTACCCATTTCTCAGTTTTGTTCCTCACCTTAAAGACATTTTGTTGGTACTCTATTAGAAAATCTATATATTTCACTTTGAGGGAGGGTGCTCATGTAAATGCTGATGTATCTTAATTTCAAGTTCAACTTGTCCATTGTTGGTATTGAGAAAAGTGATTTTCTGTACATTGTTTTTATATCCTACCTTACTTAATTATCTTAATTGCTCATTATTTCTTTGGATTTTTTTTTAAAGATGATCACGGCATCTTGAACAAGGATAGTTTTCTTTCTTCCCAGGCAGGACACCACTCACTTCTCTTAATGCACTAGTTAGTATTATGGAATGTTGAAAAGCATGGAGGAAAGAAAAAAAAAATCTTGTCTTGTTTCTCATCTTACTGAAAAAACTTTGTTTCTCACATTAAATGTAGTGTTGTAAATATGCTTTTTGGAGCTATTAAAAGAAAATCCACCCGTATGATCATGTGATTGTACTTTTATACTCTGTTACTATTCTGGGCCACATTAAATGGTATTTGAAGGCTGAACTCAGCTCATGTCCTTCAGTAGATTCCACTTGGTGTCTGTAACTTCCTTTAATTTTATTAGTTTGAAAAATATTTTATTTTTTGAATAATAATTTCACAAGCCTAAAATATGTCAATGTCCCCTTCTCTCAACAGGTAAAATATTTCCTTTACTCCCTTATTGTTTGTGTGGTTTCTGAGATGAATTTAGATGTAATTCTCACCTGTGTTTATCCACAGGTAAAATATAAGAGCATCTTTATCTTCTTTCCATTTCTGTTTTTTTTAGCTGTAACTTTTCTGTTGATTAATGCAGTTTTTGTTATTTGCCATGCTTGGGGGTCTCTGTTTTCTGGATCTGTGGTTTGGTAACTAGCCAACAGGAGACATTTCTATCATTAGCAGTTCAATTATTTCCCCTGTTCCTTTATTGTCTTCATTCTGATAAAACTACAATATGTATTTATATTTCACCTAGCTTTTCCAGTCCTTGGATTCCTTTTCTTTTCTTTGGCCTGTGTTTTCTGTTTTCTTTGCAGTTTTATGAGCTTGTTACTCATAGATCCTCAACCTCAGAGGTTCTTTCCTCCACTGTGTTCAGTATACTAGCAAGTATAAAGCAAGTAAAACAAAAAATTTACTCACTTTCCTTAAAATATATTTTATTCATTCATTCACCCATTTATTGAGAAATACTTCTTTCTGTCCGTTTTGGTTGTTTTTTTCTTCCTTCAACTCCTTCTAGATCTTCCTCACTTTGCTACCACTAAACACTTTGTGTTCTCTCCGCCCTCCAGATATAGAAACAAAACAAAAAAATGAAAATGAAAATTAAAACAAATATAAAGCTAGTAAGACAAAAACTACCAAAATGAAACAAAATATCCACCAACCCCATGACCACACACAACAAACACACAAAATGGAGTTGTTTGGTGTTGGCCAACTACTCCTAAGCATGCCGTCTGCTGCAGAGGGTGACAGACACCCCACTATAGAGAAGGTTTTCCCCTTCCCAACAGGTATCACTTACAACAAATAGCTTCTTAGTCAGAAGCAGGACTTTGTGCCCACTTCTTCTCAGTGGTGGACTTTTTTTTAGGTTGAACCTATGCAGGTCTTGTAGGTGCTGTCACAGTCTGTGTGAGTTTATATGTGCATCAGTCTTATTGTAGGTGCTGTCACAGTCTGTCACAGTCTGTGTGAGTTCATATCTGCATCAGTCTTATTGTAGGTGCTGTCACAGTCTGTGTGAGTTCATATATCAGTCCTATTGTAGGTGCTGTCATAGTCTGTGTGAGTTCATATATCAGTCCTATTGTAGGTGCTGTCACAGTCTGTGTGAGTTCATATATCAGTCCTATTGTAGGTGCTGTCATAGTCTGTGTGAGTTCATATATCAGTCCTATTGTAGGTGCTGTCACAGTCTGTGTGATTTCATATATCAGTCCTATTGTAGGTGCTGTCACAGTCTGTGTGATTTCATATATNTCTGTGTGAGTTCATATATCAGTCCTATTGTAGGTGCTGTCACAGTCTGTGTGAGTTCATATATCAGTCCTATTGTAGGTGCTGTCATAGTCTGTGTGAGTTCATATATCAGTCCTATTGTAGGTGCTGTCACAGTCTGTGTGATTTCATATATCAGTCCTATTGTAGGTGCTGTCACAGTCTGTGTGATTTCATATATCAGTCCTATTGTAGGTGCTGTCACAGTCTGTGTGAGTTCATATGTGCATCAGTTCTTCTGTGTCTGCAAGACACTGCTTCCTTGGAGTTATCCACCACCTCTGGCTCTTATCATCTTTCTAACTGGGTACAATATTTTGAACTACTTCTAAAATCTTTTTAAAACTTTGTCTTAGACTATCCATAATCTCTCTGCTTACACTACCCATCTGTGTCTGCTGTCCAGTTTATTAATTCAAATCTTTGGCATATTACTCTATTTGCAATTGCGGATTAACATTTCCAGGGTCCTTGTCATATCTCAATGTGGTTGTGATGAGTTCCATCTCTTCAAGCTGTGTTTATTGTCTTTAGTATGCCTCATAAATTTTTGCTATTCAAAGTGATATACTGTATTAAAAGTACTGTATTAAAAGTAACATTATGAATATGTTATCAGTAGTGTCACAGTAAGAAGTATTTTGTATTCTAATGCTTGGATCTCTGTCTGTCACTGAACCTGTCTCTTGACTATGTATGAACTTCTCCAGTCCTTCTTAGTATTTTCACGCCCTCTTGGGTGAGACGGGATTTATAGAATTGACTAATGTTGGATACTCCCTTCCTCTCTTCAGTTAGGTGTGGATAAAACTCTAGCAGCCAGGTTCTGATTAAATATGGTCTCGTTAGAAGTAGGTTTTGGTACAAATAGAATTACTGACTTACTTAAAAATGGTATTCTTTCACTTCCTTTGCCACAAGAATGAAGGGATTTTTCTCCATTGTTCATAGGAACTAGGTTATATTCAGAGGCAAACCTCACAAAAGTGTGCCAACCCCTTAAGATTGTCTAAACCTCCGAGTTTTCATTCTTACAACTGCCCACACTGAGCCTCTGATGTGGGATTCCCCTCTGTATGCTATGAATAAGTTTTATTACCATTGGTTAATAAAAAAAGATGCTTTAGCCTATGCCATGGCAGAATATACCCAGGCTAAAAGAGATATATAAAGAGAGTAGGCAGAGTCAAGGAGACACCATGTATCTGCCAAAGGAGACAGATGCCATCAAGCTGCTCAAAAAGCAAGCGGTAACAAACCATGAATCTCATGGTAAAATACAAAATAATAGAAGTGGGTTAACTTAAGATGTAAGAGTTACTTAATAAGAAGCCTGAGCTAACAGGCCAAACAGTGTTGTAATTAATATAGTTTCTGTGTAATTATTTCAGGTCTGGGTGGCTGGGAACAAATGAGCAGCCTCTGCCTACAAGCCTCTGATAAGTTGCCAGGCTTCTTTACTGTGGTTCTTTTTCCCTACCAAACTTAGACATTGACAATTGCTCCTATATGTAATCTCCTGTTTCCCTCCAGATTGAGGGAATCAGTGGTTTACCATATGATTTCAGCTGTCTACTGTAACTGTTCTGTGAAGAGTAAATGAAGCAATGTGATATCCTTAGCATAGCATCTATCACACAGTAAATGTTTAGTAAATGTTAACCATGATTAATATCCTAATAACTCAATATTAACATATGCATAAAAGAACTTTTACTGTGGCTAATATTAATAATAATAAACTTGAGAAGACAGAGTCAGAAAGAAGGATAAATATTAATTCTTCTGGATGTTTTTCTGTTTCATCTTTGGAAAATGATAATATGTTTTCAGTTTAAGTAAGCCATAGTGAACATGCTCAACCATTCATCCAAAAGTACTTTCATTTTATTAAGTAAAAACACTTATGAGAATCCTGTCAATTATGACATTACTAATAATACAGCAAGAGATAAGCAGTAAGTAGTGTAATGCCGTCAGCAATTACATATAAATAGTGGGTGAGTTTTATATGTATCTTCTCATTTATTTATTCCTAAATCATTCAACTTTCATAACCATTTGATAGGGGATACAGCAACAAAACTATTACTAGCCTAGTTGCTCTAAGAAATAAATAATACAGTACCAAAATGGCAATGGTACAGTAGACAATCATACACTTTAACTTAGTTGCAATATAATTATGTCTGTGTATGTATTCTCTTTTGAAAGAATAATGTCATACTGTGATGGTTAGTTCTAATTATCAATGGACATAAGCTAGAATCATGTGGAAAGAATCTTGGTATAGGACTATCTACATCACAATGGTCTGTGGGCATATCTATGGGGATTATAGTGATTATATTAAAAAACTGAGGTGGAAAGATGCATTCACTGCAGGTAGCACCCTTCCCTAGGCAGGGGATGCTGATCTATGTAACAGTAGAGAAAGGGAGCTCATGTATTTGCTGCCCTCTGACCTTGATTATAGATATGGTAATGACCAACTTCTTCAAGCTCCTACCATTATGATTTCACTATTATGGAAGGATGTAACCTGGTGTTGTGAGCTAAAATAAACCTTTTTCTCCTAAAACTTTTGTTAGGGCATTTTACCAGAGCAACCAGAAAAGAGACTAAGAGATATATTGTTATTTTCCAACTTATAATCAATTTAATATGACAGAGTAACAGTAGTTCTATTTAGTATTTTAGTTAATTTATATTGAGTTTTTCCTGAGTCAAGTAGCTTACTATTTACTTTCAATAATGTTATTAACAGTGTTAGCTTATAGCTACTGTGATGCTCCAATGTAACAGAATGCTCACAATTAGTCATTCTAAATTTAATATTCTAAGTTATAATTAGTCATAAAATTGAAAATCAATATTTTAAAATTAATCATTTATTCTTTGTTTAATTCTAATTTCCATTTACAATGTTCTGCTTTTTAACCCTATTCTATTTAGTGAAATTAAACATTCTCTTAACCAAAAAAATCCTTAAAAAGGAGTTGCTTTGGTAATACACAATAATAAACTTTCTATACATTTGATTGCAAAGAAAGGCAACAGAGGATTAATTTCAATACAATTTAGACTTTTTATAGAATAGTAGAAAGCAAATGATTTTGTATTGCTTCAATTTACTACCCTACCAAGAATTCTTATATTTTGTGAAAATAAAAGGTAATCACACACTGACCTTGGATTCATCTAAGCCAAGCTTCTTTAGTGACATTCTGACATAATCCAGAAAGGAAGAGCATTTGGAATAAATTTTACCAACGTGCCGATCACTGTAAAACAAAAGTGAATCTCTTTTGAGTTTTTCCAATTTAAAGTATAGATGGTTTTAAATTTCAATATGCAATATTTTAAAATATCTTTTATACATATGGCACAAAATCCACATGTGATAAAAATGAAGTAATACTTTTGTGATGTTTGTAAGTGGCATTATATTTAGGATCTGCTCCTGAGAATTCTTGGAATACACAGCAGTGGAAGATAATATTCTGAACACAATACCATGTAAGAAACTTTTCAAATTTATACTATTAAAAATCTCAAGTTTAACAAAGAATAGGTCCTCAAAAGTTTCCACTGTGCTCAAAACACATTTTCCTTTTATTGCTGTTATATTATATTTCAGAGTTTATTGCAACATGTTCTAACAGGGGCAATATTTCATTGGCCATTCAAAGAGAACTACCAAGCACTAACAGCCAACTGGAGTCTGACAATCATTTATGCCTTGCAGATTTTCATTATAATTTAAACAAAGTATCATGAAATAGTTTTCAATTTAGATAATACTGTGCTAGATTATCACATCTCTTGATTTGGGCCACAACTTAAGCATAATGTAAAAATCAGAGGCATAAGAAAATCAGTACCTACATGTTATCAAAAGTGATAAATTAGGCCTAAGATTGGTATAGCTGGGTCTTAAGAAAATTGAGTAGGTTGATTCCCAATTTTCTGAGAAACCACCACACCAATTTCCAAAGTGGTCGTATAAGAACATCACACCTATGATTAGACATTAGACTCTACCCTTCTACCTGTGCAATGTTCAGCTACACTTCAACACAGCAGCTTCAATTCTATTTACTATGTCATATTATTGTAATCCCAAATATTTTCTGAAGTCTTTTTTATTACTGTTTGAGAATTTTATAGATGTATCCATGCATATGATGCTTTGGCTAAATCCACCCCTATTTCTTCCTAATTCCTCACCTTACCCCCTCTAACCACCCCCATCACCTTTCTCTCCCTACTCCATGTGCTGTTCTTAGCAAACCTGTGAAGTCCACTAAGGGCTGTGTGCATGTACGTGGGTATAGCAGCATCTATTGGATCACGAGTTAGCCTCCCAGAGGTCTTATCAAAACTGGCTCTCCTCCTCAGTCTCCATCAATTGATAATAATCCTTGAGCCAGGCAGGAGTGAGATTCCATGACCTTCCCCCCTCACCTCATTCATACTAATAATTTGGCTACCTTGATGAATTATGCATACAGTCACAGCCTTATGTGTTCAATGACCCTCTAATGTCCGGCAAATATGACTTTACTACAGAAGTCTACTACCCCTGGCTTTTACAATTTTTTTCACCCTCTCTTCTGAAATGATTTCTGAGCCTTAGGGTGAGGAGGAATGATACAGAAGTCTCTTTTAGAGCTAAGCACCCCACAGTCTCTTATTCTCGGCACCTACTGCAAAAAGCGGCTTCTCTGATAAGGCTTGAGGATGTTCTAATCTATGGGTATAAAGATAAGAACATAGGAGGCAGTGTATTGCTATGTCCAGTTAGCAGAATAATAGTATTAGGTCATACCCTAGGGCCATGATCTAGCCAGTTATGGGATGTTTGCCCAGCTAACAATACTAGGCAATATATTCTATCTTGTGGCATTGTTTTTTAAAATTTATTTAAATAACATTTTTTCATTTATTTTACATACTGACCACAGTCTCCCCTCCCTCCCTTCTCTCCTCCCAGGCCCCCTTTTTCCATCCCTAATCCCCTTCCATTCCTCCTTTGTCTCCATTCAGAAGAGGCAGGCCTCCCTCCATGGGCTTGAACAAAGCATGGCACATCAAGTTGAGGCAGGACCTAGCTCCTCTTCTTGCTGCAAGGCTGGGCAAGGTAACCCAGCATGGGGAATAGGTTCCCCAAAGTCAGTTACAGGCCCTGATCTCACTGCTAGGAGCCTTACAAAGAGACCAAGGAATACAACTATCACACGCAAGCAAACAGAGGGGTTGCCTAACTGTTGGTCCAGAGTCCATGAGCTCCCATGAGCTCAGGTCAGATGTCTGTGTGAGTTTCCCCACCACGAACTCCCTGGCTCTTAGAATCCCTCCTCCCTATATTCAGCAAGACACTCAGCACAGTGCTTGTCTGTGGATCTCTGCCTCTGTTTTCATCAGTTACTGGATAGAGTATCTCCGATAACAACTAGGGGAGTCACCTAAGGAGTCTTAGCTGAGATTATCCTTGTGGATTCCTGGAGGTTTCCATGGACCCAGGTTTTTCCCTAACCCTGAAATGGCCCCCTCCCATCAAACCATCTCCTTCATTACTCTCCCCCTCCATGTCCTGCCCCAATCCACCTCTGGCTTTCTCTGCTTGCTACCTCAAGTTTCCATCCCTCCTTCCCCACTTCTCTGCCCCCAGTTTGCTCTTAGTCATCAGGGAAATGCAAATCAGAACAACTTTGAGATATTGTCTTACACCTGTCAGATGGCTAAGATCAAAAACACTGAAAACATTAAGTTTGAGAGGATGTGGAGTAAGAGGAACACTCATTCACTGCTGTGGGAGTGTAAACTTGTACAGTCACTTTAGAAATTGGTATGGTGGTTTCTCAGAAAATTGGGAATCAACCTACTCAATTTTCTGAAGACCCAGCTATACCAATCTTGGGCATATACCCAAAGGATGCTCAACCATACCACAAGGATACTTGCTTGACTATGTTCTGTTCATAACAGCATTATTCATAATAGTCAGAACCTAGAAACAACCTAGATGTCCCTCAACTGAAAAATGGATAAGGAGAGTGTGATATGCTTGCACAATGGAATATTACTCAGCTGTAAAAAACAATGCCCTCATGAAATTTGCAGGTAAATGGATGAAACTAGAAAAAAATCATTCTGAGTGTGGCATTGGCTTTAAATTGTCAGAATGTTGTTGGTTAGTCCCATAGCATCTGTGCCGCTATTTTATCAGTGGACATATTTTGTCAGAACAGTTGCTATCACAGCTTCCAGGGTACACATAAGACTTTTAATGAGTTTTCTTTGTCCTTAGTTCACACAGAATCATGGAAATTAGCCAGCAAGGACAGAGCTCACAGTTGAGTATCATCTTGATTTTTTTTTTCATATCCTATGACTCAAGTATGTGGTGTCTTTAGAAAATAGAAGTTTTCTATCAAGGTCTGGAAGGTAAGCAAAACAAATGGAGATAGCTTGTAAGGTTTTTTTTTTTTTTGCGGGAAGGCCCTGTAGTAACTCATTGGCCAATACTCAAAGAGAGGCAACCCACATCTGACACTGGTCTTATTTAATAGACTATGGTATCTGGGAGAGAGAAAAGCCTGCGTTTCAGGGTAACACCATTTAAACTTTTATATATAAATGACTTTTGGAAGTTTCTACTGTAGGTTTTTTAAGGCATTTTCAAAGGTCTTCCATGTCAGTTATCCCTCCTCATACTCTCTTCTCACCCATCTCCCACCCCATCTGACCCTTCCTGTCCCGTTATTCCTCTTTCCCCTCATACCACCAATGTTCTACCACCTAGGCTTGAAATCTTTCTTCACTTCTGTTTACATGTTTTTAGAAACAATTTGTCACTTATCTGCCCTGAAAGTTGTGAATACTTTATCTCTCTGGCTCCATTAAGAAGAAAAGCAACTCCTGAATTCATAGTTTGATTTGTGTGTGTGGTTTATGTAAGTATGTATGCATATGTACATTTATATGTCTATGGGTATGTGTTGCAAGACATACAGGGCTTTTTTTTTAAAATCTATAACTCTTTTCCTTCCCACTTTATTTTTTCAGACAGGGTCTCTCACTAACCTGGAGTTCAACGTTTTGGCGAGACTGGCTGACCAGCAAGTTTCAGGGCTCTATGGCTTTGCCACTCTGCTCTAGACCTGTGCTGGTTTTTATTATAGGTGTGGTTTTATTTGGGTGTGTGAGATCTGAACTCAGGTCCTGAAGCTTGTGAAGGAAGCATTTCATCCAGAGCCATATCCTAAGCTGATGAATTATTTCTGCATTTTATGAAAACATTTTATTAACTTTTTTATATTCACTATTTATGTCTGTTAGTCTTTTAGATTTTTTTAATTTTATTTTCTCTCTTTGAGAATTTCATACATGTTTCAGTCATAATCATCCCCTTACCAACTATTCCCAGATTCATCTGCCTTCCCCACCCACCCAATTTTCTTTTCACCCATTAAGTTCAATTGGTCATTCCCACATATTCTAGGATATGTGGGTTTCCACTAGTATGAGGTCAACTTTCCAGGGGCTAGCATCTTAAAGAAAACTAAATCTCTGCTAGTAGCTATCAGCTGCCAAGAGCTGCTCGGCTAAGAGTTGGCTAAGTAACATCTAAGAAGCGGAATTAGATGCCACTGCAGGCTGAAGTCAGGATATAAGTACTGGCACAGTGTTTTGATCCCTGGATTTTATATTTGAGATGGCTTAAAAGTAAGAGAAACATTTTCAATTTTGATCTGTTCATGTCTTCCTTTTCCTTTTTAGAATATATTTTTAAATGTTCTAAAATCTAACAGCATACTTATTCTAACAGCACACTACTTTTAGTACGTTATATAATAATTTATTGCATAAGACATTTGAGATCTTTTATTTATCTGTATTATTATTTATCTTTAGCAATAACAGGAAGAAGCCATAAAACAAAGAGAACAAGAAAAGTTGGGTCACTCCTGCTTTTTAAATTCTTTAGGAGTGTCTCATGAATTTTGATCTTGAGAGTAGGGTGTGAGCCCTTCACTGAGTGAATAAGAGTGTTATTTGGCCCTCATTGAGCTCTCCAACACTGTGTTATGACACTGTCTCCTCGGCAACACTGGCACTTCAAAACAGCTTTTTTGAGCACACTTTCTTTTAACTATGAAAACTAGTCTTGGAACATTTATTCCATTTTCAAGCCTTGTCCTTGGAAGCCCAAACTCCTTTCAGATCCTATCTCAGACACCGCTTCCTCTGACCCCCACACAGGTGCCATGGCACACACATTAGAGTCCCTCAAACTCTGAGTCAAATAAGCAAAAACATAAGTTTCCCTTTTTTAAATTCATGCTGCAAAACCCCAAATGTTCAAGGGGCTGTGTCAATACCTCACTTGGTAAAGTGCCTGGTGTTCAAGGATGAGGATCTGCATTCAGATCCCTAGACCTGAGGTAACTGCCTAGGCATAGCAGCTGGTACCTTTAAACCCAACTCTGGAGAGCTGGAGAGGTGGAGACAGGCAGATCTACGAAGCTCGGCCAACCAGCCTAGACAAATCATGAACTTCAGGTTTAGGGAAAGAACCTGTTTCAAAAGTGATCAAGGGAAGACCAGATATTAACCCCTGGCCTTTGTGTGCGCCTATATGCACTTGTGCTCACAAGGCAGGCATATATGCCAAACACACACACACACACACACACACACACACACGTTCAATTTTTACCTCTGAAAAAGAAAAACACAAGCAAGCAAACAGCAATAACAAAAATGCAACCCTCTCCTCTGACCCACAATTCCAAAATTATTTACAATATGGTATATGGCACAAGAACATAAAAATAGAGAAGAGTTGATTTCTAATGTGTTTTTAAATTATATGAATCAAAGTAATACTTGTATGGTATATCACATATACCGCAGTATAGCATTTAAAGTAACACAAAATATTTTACACAAGTATTTTGTAATATACAGGCAAATAATACCCAAAAGAAGCTGTCAAAAATACAGGCTTCTACATATATGGTAAAACTATAAAGGATAACAAGGACCAGTCAAACCAACGAAAAGGTGAAAACTTGCAAGATTGAAAACATGCCTGTATTTACTATAGCTAACAGAAAATATTAATGAGAACAGTCCCATTTAATAAGAATCTTAGTACCTTACAGT
>LOJH01017571.1:4669-22223 GCA_001685095.1 Ellobius talpinus
GTGTGTGTGTGTGTGTGTGTGTGGTGTGAGCCCAGAGGTTGATGTAGGATGTATTTCTCAACCACTCTCACAGTATTTTTTGAGACAGGATCTCTCACTGAACCTGGAATTCCCTAGACTGGCCACACCCACCCTGTCCCACGTATCCCACTCCCCAGTGCTGTGACACAAGTGCACATTCCGTGCCTGGCTTTTGTTTGGGTGTTCGTGACCTGCACGCAGCTCCTCAAGCACCTTACCAACTGAATGATCACCCCAGCCCCAGGAACAGTGACTCCTGTGTCAAAGATAACGATCATTTTACTGGAAAGAGAGTGAGAAAGGGTGGGGACTGTGGCACAGGGCAAGGAGGTTGGGGGCGGGGCAGCAGAGTCTCCCAGATCTTCAGGATGTACTTTGAAGACCCCTGTGCTGCTGTGTGTGAGGATAAGGGAAGCCATGGCTTCTCCAGGTGCAGAACCAGGCCATTTCCTGCTTTTTCTGACACCCTTGTGTTTGCTTCTGGATTCCTTTGCCCCTTTGACCTCTCAGAAGCTGTCAGGCCCAGCCCGTCCCACATTTGTGCCTGGAGTCTCAGATCTTTCCCCCACACCTCCGACTCTGTTTTCTGCTAAGTAGCACAAATTATCTGGTCTCAAAACTAACGCATGGAAATAGGCATTACGTGTTCACCCTGCCTGAGGAGATATTTGCATTTTAACCAGACTGCTTCCTGACCCAGAACCCTCTGCAGAAGGCGACTGTCAGGCACCTAACAGTGGTAATGGATGTAATGTGAGAGCCCTGAGCTGTGGCTCTTCACTCCCTCCCCGCAGCTTATCTCTGACCCTGGCTTTGCACCTGATGTTTTAGAGGTTCGTTTGTGTCTGTCTCCTTCGCTGAGTCAGAGGCCCCTCATGGCTGTGCCCTCCATGAAACAATGCTGGTGAATGGATTCAAGCTATCTGGGCATTATAGCAACTCACTCTTGAAACATTTAAATTAGAAAAAAAATTCTCTTCTTTTTAAACAAGGATTTCACAGAGCCCAGAGTGGCCTCAAACTCACTATGAAGCCAAGGATGAGCTCAGACTTCTGTTCCTCCTGCTTCCACCTCTTAAACACTGGAGTTAAGAGATATACACAACCATACTCAGTTTGTGCAGTGCTGGGGATCAAACCCAGGGCTTTGTTTATTCTAATCAAGCACTCTACCAACTGAGCCACATACCCAGTCCCCTTGAAATCTGTTAAAACTGAGATTTTTATTTATTATTTATTTTTCATCTTTGCCAATCAGGACCCTTGATTCTGAGCTGGTAAAAGTGGCCTTTTGGTTACAGTAAGTCTGCGTCTGGAATTTGTTGCTTGATGACATTCCTCCCTCCACAAGAGAAATCAGAAGAAGAAACAAAATAAAAGCTTTAATTGAAACGTCATTTGGCTAGCTAGAATTGACCAGTAAAGTGCTGGCGATAAGGCTGGGATTCAGCTCAGCCGGCAGAGCGCGTGCCTGACGTATAGAAGGCCCTGGGTGTAATCCCCAGGAGCACACGGACTGAACATGAAGCTGCACATTGTATTCCTGGCACTCGGGAGGCAGAGGCAGGAGGATCAGATATTCAAGGTCATCTTCAGCCAAATAGAGAATTTGAGGTCAGCCTGGAGTACATGAGACTTTGTCTCAAAAAAAAGAATAAATTGAAATTAAAATGGTGACTGTAAGACATTGAAATTCAGAAGATTAATACTAAAAAAGTAAAACACTTAAGTGTACTTAAATTTCTCATTAGTTCTGCATTCATTATTTTATATTGACAATAAACTAAGATACTTTCAGACCAATTATGTATTAAAATTAAATTATTGTTCTGTAGTATTTAATTATTAAAGCCTATTTCCTTTTACTTTTTATGCATGGTGGCCAGAAAATTAAACATTGTACACTGTGATCTGTGTTATATTTCTGTGGGGCAGAGTCATGTTGGAGAATCCTAGCAGCTTGTCCGTTATACCTGGGAGATGCCCTCAATCTCCAGGGTCAGTTCCTTTGGCAGTGGAACTGGAGATTTATCTCAAGGCAGAGGAGTACATGGAGGAGCTCTCCTTCTCTGTTGTCTTCATTCTGTCCCGCAAAGGTCTTTTTGATCCAGTTTGTCTGATGGGGAATAAAATCTACTAACACACCTCAGGGATTCCACCCACGTGAGCCACGGCTTCATTTCTGCCAGCCCTAGGGCTGGGGCAAAGGTTCTTTGCGGTTCTAGTTGGCTGAGCAGGACTTCCTCAAAGTCTGTTATTCTTGCCCTAGTGGTTTGAATGAAAACGACCTCCACAGGCTCACAGGGAGTGACACTATTGGGAGGTGTGGTCTTGTAGGAATAGGTGTGGCCTTGTTGGAGGGTGTGTGTCACTGGGAGTGGGCTTTGGGGTTTCAGAAACCCAAGCGAAGCCCAGGGGCACACTCTCTTTCCATTGCCTGCTGATTCAGTAGCCTACTGATTCTTAGGTACTTTTCCAGCACCATGTCTGCCTGCCCACCAGTACACTTCCCGCCAGATAATAAACCTCTGAGCTGTAAGCCAGTCCCAGTGAAATATTTTCCTTTATAAGAGTTTCCGTAGCCGTGGTGTCTCTTTATAGCCATAAAACCCTAAGACACTCCTGAAAAGTTTTTACAGCCCGATAAGCCTCTCCGCCGACGCAATAATCCAAATCAGACCAAATCAAACCAAATTAGAGAAAGCCCAGGTTTAATGGATACTAGCCCTCCCCGGCGGCCTTCCAGGACCTCAGAGGGGAAATGGGGAAGGAAGACAGGGAAACCATGTGTTTGTTCTCTGGGGGGCAGTTTAAATACCCTGTGGGAGTGGTCTTGAGCAACTCTGGGGAGGGGTCACCGTTTGGAGGGCTTTCTTGGAGGTGGAGTCTGGACTGAGGCAACTCCCAGGGGAGGAGGCTTGGGATGGAACTTTCCACCCAAACATTCCAGACTCCTTGGATAGATATATGGATGCCAGGGGCTGGGGTGAAGCCTTAACCCAAACAACTCCTGAATGACATCAGAAGGGGGATTGATAGTCATGACGCTGGAGGAGAAGCAAAGAATAAGAATGAGGCAGTCTTTCAGGAGAGCAGGAGCATAGGCAGGATCTTAGGGGACAGCGTGTGTGGAGCCTTCACTGGGGCCTTCCTGGGGGACAGAATGTAGAGAATCTTGATCCGGGTCCTGGTTATGTGGTGTGGCCACTTTATGAGTGGTTTATCAAGCTGCACATTTATTATCTCTTCTCTTTGACTGTACATTTCACGCTTCATTAAAAATTGTACACCAGCAAACAAAATAAGAGTGGGAGGAGCTGGAACACGGCTCAAGGATAGTTAAGAGTGTGCGCTACTCTTCTGCAGGACCTGGGTTCCCAGCATCCACGGGGCAGCTCACAACTGTCTGTAACTCCAATTCCAGGGGACCCAGTACTCTCTTCTGACCTCCTCAAGCGCTACACACATATGGTGCACACATGGGAATGCACACAAACGCTCATATACATAAAGTAAAAATATGTAAATTTTTTTAAAAAAGAATACGTGTGGGAGTCATTTAAAAAGGGAGAGATTTTTTATGCTCTATAAAAACCATTCTCTAAGACAAAACACAAGAAAAAGTTTTGTTTTGTATTTTACTTTATTCCTTCCTTTGAGATAGAGTCTCTAGTCCAGGATGTCCTGAAACTCATCATGCACCTGAAGATAGCCTTAAATTTCTGATCCTCCTGCCTCCACCTCCTGAGTGCTGGGATTATAGGAATGTCCCATCACACCCCGTTTATGCAACGTTGGAGCTCTAACCCAGGGCTTTGCACATGCTAGACAAATGCTCTGCTCAGCCACATCTCCAGCCCTGTCTCATTGTTTAATATGCCAAATATGCTAAGAGAATTCAAGTACAGCATTTGTGACAGGCATTCGAGATGACCCCAGGAACCACCTGTGATCCTCCTTTATATAAAGCCTTCCTTTTGCTCCCCAGGGGCAAAGCCTATGACTTCCTTCTAACTTATATGGGATAGTGTAGCATCAGGGTGTGTGTTGCCTCATCCTGCACAGCTCCAGGGACTGACCTAACTGGGGCATCAAGGGACATGAAGAAAGGACAGAAACGCTGGGATCCGGTGGAAAAGCAGCAGTACTGGGGAAGCTCATCATACTTATCATCCACAAAAGAGCAAGGAGGATGGGTTACTGCACACAGCTTGATAGGAGCCAAGGCTTCTTCTGAACGAGAAGGTGGGGTGGGCTAATCTCCACAGAAGCAGTCTCTGTAGGAGAACAGTCATTAGATCATAAACACCTTGGGGTAGAAAGCTGCAATGGACATTTTCTGAACACTGTCAGCATTTGCACTTGCACCCAAAGAAGGCTTTGCTATCCTGCTGAGCCTCACCTGGGGAAGCCTTTGCCACTCCAGTGGGGCTGAGGCATTGGCCTTTGACATGGCTGTGCCCTTGTCAACAATGCCCGTTCTCTTGAGACCTCACCCACTCAGGGCTTCGAAGCTTCGCTCCCCACAGTGTGTGGTTCTGAGCTCGACCAGCAGGTCACTGCAGTCTTTGTACTCTGGACTGGCTTGAGGAAGCAAGCAGCCAGGCTGGGGACGCCCACATGGTATCCTTCAGGGGCACGAGGTGGTCTGTGGCCAACAGATGCAGGAATGCGCATCCTCCAGTCCTCGGTTACCAGTGGTTGAAGTCTGACATCAGCCTGTGGGATGATGGAGGCAGGCCCTTCTCTTCTGGGTTAGGTATTTTTTTATGGTATGGCAATACCTGGCAGGAAGCCACTGAAAGAAAGGGTTCCTTTTGGCTCACAGTGTGAGGGTACTGTCCATCATGGAGAAGGCATGGTGGGAGGAGTGTGTGGCTGCCGATCACATTGCACCTGAAGTCAGGAAGCAGGGAGAAATGAATGCTGGTACTCGGTTTGTTTCCTCCTTTTTATTCAGCCCAGGACTCTGGTCCATAGGATGGAACCACTCCCATTTAGAGTGAGTCTTTCCTCCTCATTTAAATCTCCCTGAAAACACCCTCATCACTCTTTCCAAGGGTGTGTTCTCATGGTGATTTGAAATCCAGTGAGTTGACCCTGAAGATTCCCATCATCCCATCAAGCCTCCAGGAGATGAGAGCCCTGTAAACTCCTTGTTTACATCCGTGAGACCCCTAGAGAAGGTCCCACCAAGGCCTCCTGGAGGAGTCTAAGCTTGGACTCCCAACGCAAGGAAGCCACCAAGAGGGGTTGTGTGCTGGTCCAAGGTGCCAAGTGCATGACCAGATTGCTACACAGTACCACTAACTATGCCCGTGATGGGAAAATGCAGCTGGGCCCCTTGTGTCCCCGCTCAGACACACAGACTCGAACCCCGCATCCATATGAATGATTCAATATGTAAGTTAAACTCATTTTGAAATAATTTTTAAAAGTGAAATTAATACACGTTCATTGCAGAAACTGTACCAAGAACAGGTTAGCGAAAAGAATTTAAACCCATGTTTCATCGTGTGTACTCTAATTATCATAGTGACTGCTGCTGCTGCATAAAGATGGCGGGGTTTGGTGTATTTGAGAAAGTAATCACTGTGGTTATGCATACAAAATGCATAGAAAACAGAAAATAAAATGAAGGCTCTAAACTAAGAGTCACGGAGTATCTCAATTATAAAGACAGTCTCCAGGATTCAGTGACAGGATGCTGGCCCAGCAAGCACAAGGTCCTGAGTTCCAGTCTCAGCATTACCCAAATAAAAACAATTCCTGATCTTAACATAGCGATTAGGAGGGGGAGAGCCTTCCCATTAGTGAAGAGTGTGAGAGAGCAGTCAGGATGGGGAGAAGGCGGTCCAGATGGAAGAGCATGCCTGAGAAAGTGGAAAGGGCTGGTGTCCTTTCCATTCCTGCTCAGCCACGTGGACTGAGGAGACAAGGAGAGGCTGCCCCTCTCACGTGCTCAGGGTTTTTTTTTTTTTTACCTTATTGAGCCTCTGCCTTTGGAGGACAGTAGCCATCAGAGTTCTTGAGTTCAATTCCTGGCTCCATCCCTGCATAGAGTGGCACAGAAGGAAGCCACAAGCTATATTAGCCAACACATTTTGTGGCCAAGAGACCAGACCTGAACACTGGGCATAGCCTGGCCACCTTGTCCCCGAGGAGGAGGCTACATACACCAAAGACTCTGCCCAATTGCCGACTCGGTTCCTTGGCCCATGCTACTTTTTCTTTTTTGGGTTTTTCAAGACAGGGTTTTGCTGTAGTTTTGAAGCCTATCCTGGAACTAGCTCTTGTAGACCAAGTTGGCCTAGAGCTGACAGAGATCCGCCTGCCTCTGCCTCCTAAATGCTGGGATTAAAGGCCTGCGCCACCACTGCCCAGCCCATGCTACTTTTTCTATTTGTCTTTTCATCTTCCTCTTCCCCTCACTCTGTGTGCTCCCCAAAAAAGTGAATGTCAGCCTGGGCTATGGGCCATTGCTAGCTCACAGCTTCTCATCTGGTCAGAGCACCAAGCCTCTTCACCCACTGCCAGCCTCTTTGTTTCCCACATGTGGCACTTGGGGTCCCGGAAGTCTGACCAGGCTCTCTCAGCATAGCACTGGTAAGGGTGGCCACATAAACAAGCCAATATAAGGCAATGATGTCTGGCTTCTTCCCTCTGCATAGCAAACCCCAAGACAATTTGAGAAGCTCTGTCCTGGCTGCTTTCTCCCAGCCTGGGCTGAAAGAACATATAATCTATAGCGCATTCACAAAAATGCAAATGCGGAGAATCTGACCCAACCTTGTTTCCCCCACACGTTCTCATGTCCTCTCTCCTCTGCTTTTCTCTTTTTCAAGTGTCTGGTTGTATGAGGCAGAATGTGTTGCCTAGGCAACAGGTGTTTCCATCAATCTCAGCCTCTCTCCAGCCAGCACAGGCAGGACCTAGTCCTGGAAAGCTGGCTTCCAGCCAACAGTAGAACCAACTAGAGGTGGCCCTTGCAGGAGGCTGGCCACTGACTGAGCCCTCCTTCTGTCATGTAAGACACCTAGGGAGAGTCCCCTGTTGCCCTTGCTGGCAGGGCAATATATAACTTCCTTGGTAGGTCACTCTCTCTTTTTTGTTTATAGAGTTGATTCATACAGTCCCCCAGGAGAGTCAACACGTTGGACAAACACATACTCAGTCCTGGCTCCAGAATCAGGCACTCTGAAGCTCTGGGGTGAGTCCAGCCCTCAGTTTTATCAAATCTTCCAGCAGCTGGGGGTTGACAGCCTGCTATACAATGTTTGAGAGCCGGGAGTAAAAATCGCCCCAGCAGCAAATGTGAACCACGACTCTGTGAACCTGGCTGAGTCCAGTACTGAGCTCAGATTTTTACTATTATTATTATTATTATTAATTAATTAAATCTCATTCAGTTCTGGGATTCTCACCTTAATTGGAATCAGGGAAGATCTTTTGAAAAACTGGGATGTTTGAGTCCAATTCCAAACAGATTCCAGATATCCTGTTGGGCAACAGCAACATTTAAGTTCCCCGGGGGCTGGGGATGTGGTTCAGCTGGTAGAGTGCTTGCCTTGCACATGCGTGAAACCCTGGGTTTCATCCTCAGCACCCAATAAACTGAGTGTGGTGACTGTCATACAGCAGCTTCCTCCCAGATGAACACTCCTTCAAGGACAAGCAGGAGGCTCCTGGGACTCAGAGGCAAGCAAAAGGCCACATATCTGGGAAAAAGAAAACTTGGAAGATTTCCAAAGCCCCTCCCAGCTTTATGAAGGAGTCCACAGCTGCCGGGAGAATAGACTGACCAATGCAGCTGCCAAGAGGAGATTCTTGGGGCTGTTGAGCCACAGGTAAGCTGTGCTGAGAATTCCAGGACCCCAGATTTTGTGAGGCTGCACCTGTGTTGGGGTTGACTTTCTGGACTGCAGCAACTTTCCTAAGTCACCCCTGCTCCTGTAAGTAGCCCCTCACCCATACCCCAGTTAGTAACACCAGTAAAAACTCATTGGTTTACAAGTTGAACATTGGTGGAATCATTACTTTGTTCCATCGTGGATTCCCATTGGAGAGTGAGCAGACTGTGTGTGTGTGTGTGTGTGTGTGTGTGTGTATGTGTGTGTTGTCATCCCAGGAATAGTCTCTCACACAACAGTGACACACACCTGTAATCCCAGTGTTTGAAGGCTGAAGGGAGGAAGAACAGAGAGAAATTCAGGGTTGTCTGTCCCTGGTCACATATTGAGTTCAAGACTATCATTGGCTACATGAGACCCTGTCTCAAAAAAAAAGTTAAAATAAACTAAACAAACTTTGAGGACACGCTGTGGGTCAGGGGTTTTGATTCCTTTAGGGACCAGAGGCTAAGGTTCAGCAGCCATGACAGCCCAGGCCACTGGGGCACCAGGGACTTCTTAGGAGGCTCAGACTCCAGGAGGATCACCATCAGTTTAATACCAGCCATGGCTATGTTCAAAGTTTAAGGCTAAACTGGGCTGTACTAGATCCTGTCTTCATATACTAGGAGAGGCACCTAGCCAGCCGCATCCCCACACAGACAGCCCCATCCCCAAACAGCCAGCCCCATCGGCACACAATCAGCCCCCCACACCGTCAGCTCCACCATAAGTCCCCCACACCTGGCCCCCCCACACACAGTGGGCCCCATCCCCGTAAGACACCCCTTCCCATATAATCAGCCCCACACACACACAATCAGCCTCCCATCAGCCCCCACAGCAAACCCCATCCCCACACAGTCAGCCCCACCCCCACACTATCATCTCCACACACCGTCAGCTCCCCCTGTCAGCCCCCCAACAGCCAGCCCCATCCCCAAACAGCCGGCCCCAACCCCACACAATCAACTACCCCCATCAGCCCCCCAGCCAACCCCATCCCCATAAGTCAGCCCCACCTCCACACAATCAATCAGCTCCCCCCGGTCAGCACCCCTCCAACCAACCCCATCCCCATACAGTCAGCCTCACCCCCTCATGGTCAGCCCATCTCCAGCACCTTTCAGCTCTGGCTGTGGGAACATTCCAGTGCCCTTAGCCTTGACTTCTCACATATAAAAGGAGATGGTGACTCCTACTCTCTCACCTGCCAAGACTGTATAAAATAAATGAAATAATAGATGTGAGAGTTTCCTGTTCCTCATAAAATCATATTGACGATGGGCCAGCACCCCTGTCTCAAGTACAGTGAGCATCCTTGTGAGAACACGACAGCATTTCATTGTTTAAACTGAGTTCCTCACAGCCTTGGCAGAAAATCAAAATGGAATCACTTGTGCTAAACGTCACCAAGCTAAAACTAAAGCTGTTTAATTCGGCCTTCCAAGAAACCAAGACTAAAGAAATAGCTTCCCCAATGAGCCAGGCTCCCTGACTGATGCTTTCCCTGGGACTCTATCCTCCGGGGATTCTAACCTCCAGGGACACTATCCTCCGGGGATGCTAACCTCCAGGGATACTGTCCTCCGGGAATGCTAACTTCAAGTCACAGAGCATTTGCTTTCTACTTTCTACCTCCCAGTCTTGCAAAGGAAGCCATCATTTGTTCTTTGCTGTGGCTTTTCTCAGGCCCTCTACAGATGGAGACACGTGTGCCTATCCAAGTACTTCTGCCTTATGGAAAGAAGTGCCCCATTCCACAACTAAAAATAAAGCCAATTAAGACTTCCTTTGGGGGAGGGGGGCTTAGAGACAGGTGCTCATACTGTAGCCTAGGCTGGCCTTGAACTCCCGGAGATCTTTCTCCCTAGCCTCTGAAAAAGCTGGGCTCAAAGGCTGGAGCCACCACGAATGAGAAGTTTAAGTTGTTCAATTTGTATTCCTGCATCTTTTGAAACTAGAGAGAGATGGAAAGAGACACTCTCTCCTAATGTCCTTGGCTCTGACATTCCAGTCAGGTTTATTCTCCAGGACTGCTTCCTTGAGCTCTTTTTTTTCAAGCATCAGATCACCAACAAACATTTATGGAATACTTTTTATTAATTTATTTATTTTATTTTATGTGCATTGGTGTTTTGCTATGGGTATTGTGTCCCTTGGAACTGGAGTTACAAACAGTTGTGAGCTGTCATGTGGGTTCTTGAAATTGAACCTGAGTCCTCTGGAAGAGCTGTCTGTTGTGGAATACTATTTTAACTGGGCAATGTGTTACCTTTGTTAATTCTACAGAATATTACTTTAATTGTATAAAGCTGTGTTACTTTTGTTTATGCTGCATCTGTTTAATTATGTAAAGATGTGTTGCATGTGTTTTGCCTTGCCTACCTAAGGCACCTGATTGGTCTAATAAAAAGATGAACAACCAATAGCTAGGCAGGAGGAGAGGGGTAGGTGGGGCTGGTGGGCAGGGAGAATGAATAAGAGGAGAAATCTAGGCTGGAGAGAAGGAAGAACAGGAATGAGAGAGAAAGGGGAGATTGAGGGTCAGCAGCCAAGAGAAGCAGTGACAGTAAGAAATACAGAAGGAAAGAAAAATAAAAAGCCCTGAGAAAAGGTAGATAAAGAGAAACAGATTAAGTTAAAAGAGTAGAGAGGAACTAAGATAAGGCCGGTATTTATAACTAATAAGTTTCCATGTCATGATTTGGGAGCTGGTTGGTGGCCCAAAAGAAAAAGCCTGGTAGAGTAGTGAAGGCTCTTAACCTCCCCCAGCCATCTCTCCTACCCTCTCCTTGGGCTCCTCTGATGCTCACTGTGTAATTCAGTCTCTCCTCTCCCTGAAGCTGGAACAAGTCAGGGTGGTGTGTGGAACAGGTGTCGCTGAGGGGTCTGCACAGCAGTCTACAGTAGCACACCACAGCTAGCACACCACTGCCAACACCCTGAAACCAAGAGCAGTTACTACTCCCCTCTGAACTCCAGGGAACTTTGATGGCCTCCGTTCAAGGCTCCAGGCAGATGCCAGCATGCCCCTCCCCCATCTTGCTCCTTCCTGTCCATCTTGCCCCTCCCCCTCCACCTTGCCACTCTTCATCGTATTGCTCTTCCTCAGTCTCCCCAGCTTTGAGCCCTAGAGTGCCTTCCACGGGAGAGTTCTTAGACTAGCTCCTACTCCATCCTACTCTGCCTTGGCTGGAGGGATGGCTTTCTGCAGCCTACATGTCTCATTAAGAGGTATTGCTAAATAAAAACAACAAAAACCACTGGGATCCCAGAAAAGGAACTCCACCCCAGTGTGTGTGTTTGTGTTCTCTTCTCCCTGGTCCATAATTACACAGGCTGCTGAGCACACTGGCCCTGAGAGAAAGCAGTCCACATGGAAACTGTGGATTCTCCCCTTGTTGGTACTTGCCCCTGGCAGCTCATCTCTGCTTTGCTCTACCAGTGTGACCTGACGGCATCAGCTGGGTGCCATCACTAGATACAGAAGCTGGGACCAGCCCTGGACCACTACATCTTTACAATCCCCCAGGCAAATCAGTTCCTAAAAGCCTCCAGGGCCTGTCCTGACCTCTCTAAATCTATTTCCTAGTTCCAAAATGGAGATAATACCTCACTGGAAGGCTGTGAAAACAAGAGATGATGTATGTGAGCAGCAAGCATAGAGTCTGGTAGGAAGAGCCTTCCAGAAAGGCTAGCTAATATTATTATTAGCTATTGAGCTGTAATGGCTCTCTGCCTGCCTTAGGGATTGTTATTCCACTCCAAACAGAATCTCTCAGGGTGCTGGGCCCGTCTAGGTGCCGTGATTGCTAGGTGCTGGGGCTGGAAGTGGGGGGGTGAGCAGGCCCTGAGGTTGGAGGATTGCAAAATGGGGGAAGGGAGGGAGCGGTCTGGTATTTAGACTTTGGAAACTCAGGTCTGCATGCCCAGAACTTGCTATGAAAGATACATAGTCAGTGGATCAAGGCAGTGTGTCTTCTCGGAATGGCATGTTTACTCATGGCAAATAATTGAAAACATCATCTGCATGTTAAAATGAATATGGAGCTGGTACGTGCCGTGTGGTTCTGTTTATACCCTGTTCCGGAACAGAGAAAGCTGAAGGAGGGTGATGGGAATCAGAATGGTGGTTGTTAGCGGCAGGGTGAGGGGATTAGCTAGGCAGAGCCATGCGCTTCTTTCCAAGGGGTGGGAATAGTCTTGACGAGGGTTATGGTGCTGATTGTCAAAGCCTGGTGAACTGTATACCATATGTATTATTCAGACATAATTCATTTTAAGGCATTTGACAAAAGAAGTTGGAAAACAGAAGGGAAGACCACAAACTTTCCTCCATTTATACAGATCAGGAAGTAACCAGACACCTGATAGTGATGGCCCCCTCTGCACTAAGCCCTGCCCTTAGCCTGTCTTCTCTGACATTGCAGCAGAGGAGAAAATGCCCGAGCCAGTTGAGACGGACTATGGAATTGGGTCAGGGTGGAACTCCAAAGGGGCCTAGAGGCACAACAGTTAAGCTACCTGGCTCTGGCCCTACATGGCACCTCTATGTCCCTGTAGCAGCTGCCACTGTTCCCCAGAGGGCTTTACAGCCCACACTGGCTTGTGCAGGCGAGTGCTCATCTTCAGCTACCTATAGGTGGGTGCCTCAGGCAGGGCGATGACCTCTTGGAGTGCAATCCCTTCTATCCTCTCTGAGCTCCCGGCCCTGCCTCATCATTCCGTCAACTTGTCCGGCTGGGCTGCCTTCCAAGCTGCATCTTGTTACGGAAGGCAGCAGTACTGTGCTCCCTGCCACCCCTTCCCTATTATCTAGGCTGTCCCTATCACCTCGGACACCTAGGGAGCAATGTTTCAATAAGAAAGTCTAGAAGCCACTCAGGTCAGACCTTTCTTCCTGCGGGACCACGTGGGACCACATCCTGACAAAATGCAAATATTCTCTTTAGCCACCCCATCCCCCACCCCCACCCCCACAGGGTCTTGTTATGCTAATAGCCTGGAGCTCTCAGCATAGCCAAACCCAGGATGGTCTTGAATTTACAGCGATTCTCCTGCCTCAGCCTTCCAAGCTTGGGATTACAGGCATGAACTATCACCCCAGGCTTCCTTTAAATCTTTGTTTCCTGGGAGTTGGACAGATGGCTAAGTGGTTAAGAGTTTTAGCTGCTCTTCCTGAGGACCCAGGACAATTGGTTTCAATTCCCAATGCTTATGATGACTCCCAATTGTCTAACTTCAGCTCTAGAGAATCTGACACCCTCTTCTGACCTCCACAGATACCACACACGCACATGTACAGACATACGTGCAGGCAAAATGCCCATACATATAAAATAATATTAATAATAAATTTTAAAAATTAATTAGATCTTTGTTTCCTTCCTCAAAATTAGCTCTCCTAGAACAATCAGCAGCCCTGTGTGTGTGCATGTACATGTACGTGTGTGGACCCATGCGTGTGCATGTGTGGACCTGTGTGTGTGCATGTGTGGACCTGTGTGTGTATGTGCATGGCCCATGTACATGTGTGTATGTGTGTGTGTGTGAGAGAGAGACAGAGACAGAGACAGAGACAGAGAGGAGAGAAAGAGGAAAGGAAGGAAGAAGGAAGAGGGAGGGAAAGAGAGAGTATGTTTGTTCTTTCAGGGGAAATGCCATACCCACTATCAGGGGAAAAACCCCAGAGAGGACAGGTTATTTGAACACACAGCCACACAGCCTCTCCCCCACCCCTACTGTCTCTGGCACAGCCACAAAAAGAACTAGTGATTATTGGCAGAGTTGTCACTAGAACACGGGTCTCCCATCTTCCGGGCCCGTTCTGGTGTGTGACCATGGCTGCAATTCTTCCTCCAGGAGCCAACTTGCTCTGCCCACAACTCCACTTCATGGATCTGGCAAGCCACTTAATGTCACCACCACTCAGCTCCTTGACAGTAATTGGAGACAATAATAGTTACCTTACTTCATAGGGATATTCAGCTCTCAATTAGTAAAAGCTTCTAAAGTACTCGGGTCCCATCATTAGCTGTAATGGAGTACTTCTGCCTGTGTTGACCCATCTGTTGGCTCTTGGTGGGAAATGCTCTTCCAAGGAAAAATTAAAAAGAGAAATCCGAAGGACCTGGAAAAAGAGGAACCGAGCCCAGTCTGCTCAGGTGTTACAAAACCCTTGGTGTTCTTAAACCGATCACTTGTTGGTATGACAAAATGTCCAACAGAAGCAGTTTAGAGGAGGAAGATGTGTTTTGGTTTATGGTTTCAGAAGGTGTGGTCCGTGGTTGCCTGGTCCCATGTCGTTGGGTAGAATGGTGGCCAAGCCTAGCTTATGAGAGTTGTCAAAACCCAAGACCAGGCTCTGACCCTAACTGTAGCAGTAGTGGGAACATGTGGCAGGAGACAGTGACAGGGAGGTTTGCACTTTTGGGTTCTGGAGAGTGATGGGGGTGGGGCAGCAACAGCTCCTCCAGTTGGAAACCTGGGATGTTTAGTTGGTAGAATGCTTACCCTAGCCTGGCCTAAACTGGTGTTTATCTCTTATCTCAGCACCTCAAGTAGAGGCAGGAGGAACAGAAATTTGGGATCCTTCTCAGCTATGTAACAATTTCAAAAATAGAACCTCCCCCTTAGAAAAAGAATTCACTGGGCAGGCACTCAGCTGCTCACCCAAAGAGGAGTTTCTCTGTGTGCTACAAAAAGGAGAAAGTTGAAGATGATGGAGGAGAGATGCTTCAAGGTTCTCTCCTCTGGGGATGGGCGATAGTTCTATTGATAAAGTTCTTGCCACACAAATACAGGGCCTGAGTTCAAATCCCCATGCACCCATGTAAAAGGCTGGGCACAGCAGCAATGGCTTACAATCCTAGTGCTGGGCAGAGGAAACAGGAGAATCCCTGGTGCTTGCTAGCCAGCCAGTCCAGCTAAGTCAGTAAGCACAAAGCTTCAGTGAGAGACTGTCTCCAAAAGTAAGACGGGGATTGCTCGACGAAGACACCCAGTATTGACCGCTGGCCTCCATCTGCACGTTTGCATACAAACACACACATTTCTCTGATCTACGGATTTCCAGAATGTTGCGACTTGAATGTTCTTTGAGAATCTGTTTAGTAGATTAGGATATCCTGAGAAGAGAGGAGCTCTCAACAGATAGGGTTTACACTATCTGTTGGAGACAGGTTGCTTAAAGTCCTGACTGAACAGTCCTGTGGGGTTCCAGAGAACCAGAGGCCCTGGGAACGATCATAGCAAAGCCCTTCCACCTGTCAAAACTAGACCAGAAAATGCCAAAAGCAGACAGCTGAGCTGGGCAAGGTAGCAAGACTCAGTAAGATGAACATGTTATTGGGAATTGCAGCCCATATGTGAGAGGCCCAGCAATGGCTGTGGCAACTCAAGGGTAGCAGTATTAAAAGTGGGTTTATAGACAGGTGGTGGTAGCACACGCCTTTAATGCCAGTCTCAGGAGGCAGAGGCAGACAGATCTATGGGAGTTTGGACCAGCCTGGTCTACAGAGCAAGTTTGAAGACAGTCAGGGCTAAACAGAGAAACTGTCTCAAAACACACAAACACACACACACACACACACACACAAAAAATTGGTTTCTTGAGAAAGGTTCCAAATACCGAAGACTGTGCCCTGCTGCCTTTGGCAATTATTAGCCTTGGTGTAATTTGTGTGTGTGTTTGATTGTTTTTATTGGGGAGGTTGTGGTTTGGGTCAGTTTTTGAGATGGAATATTATATAGATAAGATTAGGCTCCAGCTCACTTTGTAGCTAAGGATGACCTTGATCCTGTCTCTACTTCCTGAGGACTGGGGTTACAGCTGTGTACCACCACACCCAGTGTATGTGGTGCTTGGGACCAAATCAATGGTAGGCAATTACTCTACCAGATGAGCTACATCCCCATCCATGGTTTATTTTAAGCTACTAAAAAATAGACTTTACTTTTGCAGAACAGCTGTTGGACAAAAAAGTACAGAGTACATGCACATGTATGCAAACACACTTACACACAGAGTCAATGCGAAAAAACAGCTCTTACCTTAAAGGGAATAAGAGAAAGTTTATTCTGGAACCATTTTGAGTGAACATGGCCTGGGAACATAGACTTGGGTTGCCCCAAATTCCATGTACCAACCTGGAAGCTCAGGACCAAAGGTGAGCTTGTAGGGTCATGAACTGGAGGGCTGGAAGGAGGCGGTGTTGTAACAAAATTACAATGATGGACAGAGGTAACAGTAATGGAGCGAGATGATGAAGAGAGGAAGTGCTAGCGATGGGCAGAAGTGGTGACCGTGACAGAGAAAAGATGGTGGCGGTCAGAAGTAACAGTGACGGAGAGATGGTGTTGATGGAGAAAGATAACAGTGCCAAAGAGAGAGAACTATGATCCAAAGAATCGATGGTGACGGTCAGAGGTGACATGGATGGAGAGAGATGATGTTGACAGAGAAAAATGGTGGAGAGGGACGTAGTGATGGGAACAGTGAGTGGATGGAGCATCGTGCCACCCACTCCCCTGCTGGGCACCCTCTGTATACTTCCTCTTTGTTCTTAGCACTTGTCTCTCTCCCTCAGTGCCTTCCTGTCCCACTACTGGCTCTCCTAAGATGGCTATTCCTTCCCGAAGTCCTGAAGCCGGTGTCTGCTTCAAGGCAGCCCTGTACACCCCTCCTGTCGGCTGGCCTCTCCCTTGCTTCTCTGGACATTGTCCTTTCTGTCTGTTTACTGCCAGCATCGACCCTATTCTGTACCTAATACAAGTTTCTTAAAGGCCAGGCTCTGTAGAAGGCCTCATGCTGCACTAGACGATTTGGAGAAATCACATATTTATTTATTGCCAGAATGATTTTCAGTTAAATTTCAGTGAAGTTATTTAGCAGCTTAAGGGCAGACTACTAAGCTCCATGCTCTGCCCCAGCACTCAGTGGTTCTGTGTCCCTGGACACGACACACACACTGTGTAAGCCTTGGGGTTTTTCTCATTGTGAAACTGGAATCATTTTTAGATTGTTTATTTTTAATTAGGTGTATCTGTGTGTATCTGTGGGCTTGGGCACATGTGTGCCCACAACTAGAAGGTCTTGGACTGCATCTGTAGTTACAGGTGGTCACAGCTGCCCAGTGTGGGTGCAGGAAGCCAAACTCAGGTCTTCTGCAAGCACAGGACTTGCTCTGACTCACTGAGTCACCTCTCAAGCCTCCAAGCTGGGCTCTTAAAACCACTTGCATGCAGATTTTTTTCTTCTCTTTTTATTTTACTTATTTAATTTTGGGCTTCTTGATTAAGGTCTTTCCATGGAGCCTATGTTGCCCCAAAACTGAAACTCCTCCTGCCTCAGCCTCCCAAGAGCTGGGATGACAGGCACATGCCACTGCCACCACTCTCAACTGTGGTGCGCCACGTCCGCCAGCAGAAGAGACGACCACAACAGGATTCTTCTTGGAACACACTTTATTAGGAGCCTACAACTTGAAGAAGATGGCGAAGGACCCAGACCCCAGGCGCACACTGCTTATAAGCAGTGGAAAACAAAGGCTATGACGTATCCGTGTCTGATTGGTCTAGGTCTCTCCAGAGCATACGGGTCAGCATATGATTTGCGGCTGGATCGCACCATACGTGATGAC
>LOJH01017572.1:1724-15714 GCA_001685095.1 Ellobius talpinus
GTGTGTGTGTGTGTGTGTGTGTGTGTGTGTGTGTGTGTGTGTGTGTGTTGAGCTGTGCCAAGTGCCTGGTCTGACCAGGGTTTGGCTATTGGTGCTGTGCTGTGCTACCTGCTGTAAATACCCTGGGACCTGCATGTGTCACACGTGGCACATCAGCTGGCTGGGTGCACCGAGGGTATTTGTTCCAAATGTCCGGATGAGAAAACCAAAGCCCAAGACATGGAGCTCTTCCCGGAAGGCATAGCCAGCAAGCATCAGCTCTGGGATCAAAAACAGATGTGCTGTCCATAGCTGGAGCGCTCTTCCTTACACCCTACCCTACTCCTCGATGCCACCTCTGCTTTCCAAGAGATTTAGAGGTACTCAAACAGGAGACTGAGGCAGAAGGCTAGAGGACCCATCACGGGAGCCCAGCAGCAGAATGATGGTTCAGTCTCTAGACATACCTTAAGCCACCTTGCTTCCGGTGTCACACCTGGAGTCTGTGGTGGGCTTCTGACTTCCAGAGAGCTCTCGGCTGTGTTGAGCAGTCTTTACATTTCTCCTCTCTGAGCTAAGTGATTAGGGTCCCCGTGAAAAGCCATTATTTGTACATCTCGGAAATGCCTGCTTCTCCCACATGCAGCCCATCTCGGAGGCTCAGGCCTGGGGATGAAGCAGATGGGCTCTCCACCGAGGGCAGATACCAATCATTTTTACAATTGTTTGCAGCAGAAGAGGAAACACGAGCTTAACAGTTCTGTTGTGGATGGATTTGAGGGAGAAGCGCGAACGAATTGTCAGCAGGATGGCCTCTGCTTTTATCCTGGGATTTGCTGCCTGGCCCTGAGATCTGGCTTCCCTGTGTGGAGCCCTAGGATTTATGCACATTCTTTGCAGGTGGGGGCTCATTGTGCAGAGAAGCCTGAGGCTGGGCTGGCCTCCGTGGAGAGGACCTGGCAGGTGTGGCCAGGAGGGAGGGGAAATCTCAGCAGCCCTAAGCTTCCCTCTGTAGAGGAGGCTCTGAACGAAGGGGCTCTGACCCTAGTGGGCATCTAGGGCCTCCCTGATGTTTTCAAAAGCCTAAGACAGCAGTTACCAAGAGAGTAGTCTTTTCAGCCTCCCACCAGGGGAAAAAAAAAGACCGAGCTCAGAAATCCATTTGTGGGAAGTTTGAAGCCCTCCAGCTGCAGGCTGGCGGCCTGGGTGGTCGGGTGGGTGGGGCGGGTGTCCCTGAGTGGAAGGAGAGTGGAGCAGGGGACAGTGGGGAGGAGGGTAGGGGTTTACTTAACAGTGGCAGTGGAGGTGGCATCCCATGGACCTGTGTCTCAGACTTGGCTTACCTACTCTGAGCCAACTATAGGATACGGGGTAAGTTCTTAGCCTTTCTGCAGACCTCAGTTTACTTATCTGTAAAATGAGCTAATACCTCCTCTGTTAGTCAAAGAATCAAAAGGAACTATGTTTGTAAAGCCCTTGGCACTAGGCTTGGTAAAATCAGGGGCAGTAGTTGCTACTGTTATTATCCCACAGATAGCCCCCAAATACCTGCCCATGCCCATGTATGCTCCATGCAAATGCAGATCCAGACACATCCTTAGCCCATCTCTTTCCTGGTACATGTACAGTTTTAATGGACATGTATCATTTGCATCTATTAGGTTATAGTGTGATAATTAATTGTGTTTACACCATGTAATGAAGTCAGGGTAATTAGCATTTCTGTTTCCTTCACTCATTTGTGTGCTGGACAGCCTCCAAGCCGTCTTATTTTGAAGCACAGTGCAAATGCCTGTGTACTGTAATTGCTCTACTGTGCTTAGTCCATCCTTGCTCTTCTTATAGAGGCACTTGAGAGTCTGCAATCCCACCTCTCTCTCTCCTCTCCTCTACCCTTCCAGTCTCTAGGGACCACTGTTCTACTGGGCTGAGATCAACTTTTCAGCTTCCACGAAAGAATGAAAATATGTACTATTTGTCTTTCTGTGTCTTCCTCCCGTTAACACAAAACCTTGTTCCAGCCACAAGAGGCATGGGCGACAGGATTCCATTCTTTTCTAATGGTGGACCTGGCATGTCTAACCATTTTCTTCACTCACCCTTTGATGGACGCCTTGGTTGATGTGCTCTTTTTGGCTGCACTTCTAAGCAGACGACTAGCTTCAAGTCTGTTAGCAGAATTCTGGGTCTATTAATACTAGTGCAGACAATAACACTTCAAAACAATTTACCGCTTTGTAAATGTCAGACGCCTCTGGGTGAGAAAGGACCCTCACTGCTGGGTATGTTCCTGGATCATGAAGGAGATGGTGAAAGCTTACCTCACACACTATCTGGGCTGTCAATCAAAGGCGGTACAGGTGGAGGGGAGAAGCAGAAATTGTGTCCCAGGATGGCTTCCCACCCCCACCCTAATACTAACTGGTAAAGGAAAACCAAGGTGCAAAGGTCCCCAGTGGATCGCTTTGGGTGAGTATGTGACCTTAATGTTTTTCTATATGTGACATGGCCATCACTCTTTAGTTGGGGACATATTCTATACTAGAGAAAAATGTCAATTATTTTGGAAAACTAAGCTAAATAGCTTCCTAGAGAGAGAACAAAGCTACAGGACTGAGACCCAAGTACAGGCTCCTGTTCCAGCTCTCTTCCAGCTCTCTTCCAGATCAGTTCTTTTGAAGCGTATTATAACTGGGAGTGTCAGTTAAGGGGTGGATATCCCACAGAGAGGCCTACAGACTCTGCTAGGCATGGAAGTCCGGATGTTCTCAGAGTGGTGCCAGGACCTGGCTTTGAAGAAGAAGTGGTGGATTGTGGTTCCACATGGTCTGGGCATTTCTGGACCACTGTCTCTTATAACTGTGGTCTCATTGCACCTGAATACAGTCCTAGAGGCTCAAACTTTTCAGGAGATGTCCCTGCCTTCCTTCCCCTGTCATTCTACCCTCACTCTTCCTAGGCCACACCCTGCCCGACTGAGCCCTCTATGCTTGGGAGTGGGGACTTTAGAAGGTATGAGGTTGGGCTAGCCCTCATGTTGGTGGTCAGCCTGGGTTTGTGGGCTGTCAGTTGGAGACCTACCTCACTGTTATTCCTCTTACCTGGTGGGCCTCCTCTGCAGGGGCTCTTGTCATGGTTTTAATATTGCTTTAATTGGTCACTTGGTGCATAGCAATCCCTGTCCTAGACTGTGCCATCAGGCCAGGCTAGCATGGCCTTACCCAATACAGTATCCCCAGAGCCTTTGTTTACCTATACATACAGATCGAGAGCATTATTTTTAGTTATTTTTACTGGGTGTGGGCACTCTCCTGGGCCTGGCTGCAGCAGGGAGCCTTGCACCGGTGCATCATTGCCCTCCCGGAGTTTAGTACCATAGTCTATTCTGCCACCTGCCCATAGGCCGGCTGGATGAATGATGAAGGCTGGGCACAGACTGAGAGGTCTCAGGGTGAGGACTGGCCCTCTGTGTCAGAGGGCTCCCCTGGGTGATTGGCAGCAGGATTCCTGCGCTCCATCCTGAAGGTGCTCAGGACCACAGCTTTGCTGAAAAGGGCTGGCGGGGAGCCCAGGGCTCACTCGCTCAACCTGTTGGGGTTTCGGATTTGTTCCGTCTGAGCAGTCAATTAATTAGTAACCGGAGCTACCCATCATCCCTGGCTCTGGCGGGGATTGCCAGGTTGCCCCTCCTTCCTCCTTTCCATTTGCTCAAATTGAGCAGCCCGCTTCTGTGATATCATTTGAAATACGGCCAAGAAGCAATTAATGTGCTGTTTGCTGACAAGGATATGCTGCCGCTGCAGAGCAGGGCAGGCAATGGGAAGGCAGGCAGCATGGAGAGAGAAGAGGAGAGGGGAGAGCAAACAAAGGTGCGGGTGGAGCTGATGCTACCGGGCTTTGCTGAGTGCCAGGGCCAGCCAGAAGCCCTCTTCCCTGGGTCTTTCTCTTCCCCTCCCTGCCTCAGTGCTATGAGGAAAGCCCTGGAGGTGGGATGGGATGGGTTCCCTTTGGCCCTAGGGATAATGGTTCTGGTGACACCTGCCAGGTGCTGAGTCCTCACAATGTGCCCAGTGTGCTAGGTTTCATGACTTTCATGGGCCCATTTGACGGACATGCAGGCTGAGGTTCTAGAAATGCCAGCCCTGGTCTGGTGGCGGGTTGTACATACCTGGTGTGATGGGAGCCACTGGAAAAGCCTGCCTGTTCAGGCAGGCACTCAGGAGGGAAGGGAAGGGTCAGCCCCTGGGCCCACCGCCAGGTCAGGGTGACTTGTGTGGGGATGCGGGGATTGATAAATTGTAGCATTGCGTCATCAAGGCTGCCTCTGCACGGTTGGTAGGAGGCATCAGGTAGGGTAGGCTGACCCAGCTCAGCTGGAGGAACAGAGCCCTTGATAGAGGAAGGGGCTACTTGGTCCTGCTACCAAAGAGCAGGGTTCCGTCTCCACCAAGTTGGCTGCACTGGGTCTTGGGAATTTCCAGAGAAGCTTCCAGAGGGAAGTGACTTGACCAAGGGCATCCACACAGGCCCCTCTCTCTCTAGCTGGGTAAAGGTATTCTGCTGTCTCGGCCCTCTGAATAGCTTTTGGGGCCATTTTGGGGGAGTCCTGTCTGCCTCGGCTGTTGACTCATCCTGGGTGTAATTATGTACAGAAATTAGTCACCAGGGACCATTCCCAGGACCACTGGCAGCTTGTCTTGGGCACCAGGCTGTGCTGGGGCATCTCCCAGACATGAAACTCTGGTCTTTATGGACATACGCGGCTCACCACCTGCTCTCGTAGACCCTGAGAAGGAAAGCAAGCTGTGGCTTCTGTCCGCCTGTCAGGGAGACTTGGAGAATCCTGGAACTGGAAGCCAGCTCCTCCCTTACAATCGCATTACATACTAAGCACAGTGCTAGGCCCAGGGGATTCAGGGAGAAGGGCCCTTTGCATGGCTGCTGAGGGCAGAGTGGGAAGAATCTAACCTAAATGGTGGGTGAGAGAAACATGGTGCCCTAAGCAGGCTCACTTGTTGATTGCCTTAGCTAATAGAGATGCAAGGTGAATGAGCCATGCAGTTCATAGTACAAAGGGGTGAACCCTGACAACTGGGTCCCCCTACCTGCTTGTTGCTAGTGCATGCTTTGCACCCTCCTGGAGATTTGCTATTAGGTGAAAAGGGCCCCACACTTGTCCGTTTCTTTGTAACACAGGGCACATTTTGGTACCCTTTCCATATCAGCTTGTGCACACCCATGGCTGCCTTTTTAGGAACTGGCTCACCTTCCCTTATACAGACAGAACATACATGTCTCTCTTTTGATCATATACTCTGTTGGTGGGCATGGCAGTTGCTTCCTGTCTTTGGCTGTATGAGAAATTCTGGGGCACAGATGTCTCACCAAACATGTATGCCTGGGAGAAGTTCCTGGAAGTTGACATGTTGATCAAAGTGTGCATGAGTTTCACAGTTTGATAGACACTGCCGTATTGCTCCCAAGGGGTTGGACCGCGTTCCTCTCTTAGGGTAACGTTAAGAACTTACTTCCCCATTCCCTCACCTACACAAATGGCATCAGACTCGCTGATCTTACACTGCTCTGATGGGGAAGAGTGCCGTCCGCTGTCTCATGGTTGTTGTTTGGCTTTTGCATTGATTTGGTTACATGTGATTACATTTGCCATTCTCTGTGGCATAACCATTGCAGTTCCCAAGGAGTGCTCAGATGAAGGGCTGTGTGATTGGCTGATATGGCCTTCCTTGAAGACGAGCTTGGACCAGACCATCTCAGTTGAGCCTTCCAGGTGGGCAAGAAGGGCAAAGGAGGCCAAGAGCTTGTGAGGAGTGGATGGCTCGGCTCTGGGATGTCACTTTTCCCCAGGGATGGAGCAGAACAGCTCTCACACCAAGGGAAGGTAGGTGTGTAGTGTGTGGTGTGTGTTTGTGTGTGTGTTTGTGTGTGTGAGAGAGACCAAACCAAGGGCAGCTTCAACCTGCCACCAAAGGCTCCTATCTCACTCCCTTGCTCCTCTTTTCCAGAGCTTCTGTCTTGACCATTATGGCAACCTCAGCTAACTTTGTCTCTTGGTGACAGTTCTGGGTTTGGTTGTTCCACCTAGAAACTTCCATGGATAAAGACCAACCAAAGTACAGTGACGGTCACTCCTCAGACATGGATCTCTACTTCCTGCTCTGGTCTCCAGATTCAGTCCCCATGCAGATCTGCCCAGGCGGACTGTACCTTATGGGTAATGTGGTCTTCGCTGCATTTACTACCTTGGTGTGAGGGGTACCTTCCTTCTTTCTTGCCTCCACTAATCTATACCTTGAGGGTAGAGTCCAGGGATACTGGCATGGAACTAGTCTCACACAGGGGTCACTCAGGGCCAGTACCCTGGGTCCCAGGGACTGGTTGTGTTAATGTAGCAACAATAGTCAACATAGCAGTCAGTGGAAGCAATTGAGGCTGTGGGTCTGCTGGCAGCAGTGGACTGAAGCCATGGGTCTGACGGCAGAGTTGGTGCTTTTGCATGCTGAACCCCAGCTTTCCTCCCTGCTTAATTTGGGGGTCTCTCTCTTTGGCCTGCCCTTGCAGCCGCAGTTCAGAAGTACCTTGCTCACGGTAGATACTCAGACATGAATGATGGGTGGGTATTAGAGCTATTTAATGTTTTCAACCAGGAAGGTGACATGTCTCAGGAGTGAGTGAGCATGAGGAGACCATGTCAAAAACTGTGGGAGCATTCAAGGGATGAGGTACTGTGTCAGGGAGCAACAGGGGTAGGCCCACCCTATCTATCTAATGGTTTCTGGGGTTCCTGTCTGCTTGCCAGGCACATGTCTGTCCACCAGGCTGGCCCTCCTGCTTCCCATTGGCATGCCTCCTGCATGATACATTGTCTAGAGCCAGCATGTAGGTGCTCAGGAAGAGGCTGTCTCAGAGATGGACCTTCGCCCCTGAATCCTGGTGCAGCTGGGTAGCAGTGTGCAGTGTTCTTGATGGACCATCTTCCTCTCTCTCCAAACACACAGTAGAGCTGGCTAGCCTGGAGTAAGATATGAAAGAGGGCTCTAGATCCAGGGTATCTAGGTAGTGCTCCCAAGATGGTGGCAATTAGTTCAGTTTGTCCATGTGATGCTAGGGTCCCATGATGGTCACAGGGTTCTCCATCTGCACTCAGCCTTCTGATGGCTCTGAACTTCGTAGGAGTCATGCCAGAGAAAAGAGTGTTCTAGATTAACTGCCACAACACCCACTCCTCCAAGCACTTCTGGGGACAATCTAGCCACATTAGCAGAAGGCTAGCCCTGTCAATGTTCTGTGACTTGTCATTGACCCCCAGCCCAAATATATGAGCATGCCACCTAGTGCCTACCCTTCCAGTCTGTCCCGATGGCCTGCTGTTCTGGTTGCTGTGGGGTGGGTTGGTTCTAGGCTGGCATGTGGAGGGAAGGGAAGTTGCTCTTGGTTGAAGCTGGGGCTTTGGGTGTGGAAGTCTTGGGAGCTGGTGTTTGGCCAGCCCTATACTTAGAGCTGTGCCAGGCTGACGTCACCAGGTATGAGTCCCATCACCAGGGGAAGGAAAGTCTTGGGCGGCCAGGCAGCCATTGTCAGTTGGCTTATCTGGATTAGGCTTTTCGCGCCCTTGCAGGGAAGAAAGGAATTGGCTTTGTTGCAGCTGGGTGTCAGGCTGGAAATGCAGTTGGCGCTCCTGGCAATCCCCGGCACTCTCCAAAGCATATTTGTTGCTCTTCGGAGAGGCGTCCAGGTGCTCTCTGTTATGATAGCAAGTGGTGACACAGAGTTAGCTTGAAACGGGATACACAAACAGGCTAAAAATAACTGGATTTGGGGCAACTTGGCATCAGCTAGCAAGCAGGCTGTCGCTGCTCAGCAAAGGGTGAGGGTAGGCACCATCAAAGGCCCTGCCTCAGCCGCAGGGGATGGGCTGGGCATGGTGGTGGTCTTCTCCCCTGGTCCTGCTTCCCACCACTATGTAGCTATGGGCTGCCTGAGGGCGGAGATGCCAGATGGTGCCTGAAGCCCAGGGGAGGAGGGGGTGTGGTGGGCCCGGATGTGATTGAGGCGGTTTATGTCTGTTTGCGGGAAACTGGGCCAATGTTTGGACATCTTTATGGTTTGGGAAGTTTCTTGGCCTAATCCAGAGGAGCCATGGTTGCATCAGAGCCTGTGGTCCTCTCCTCGGTGGCCCATGTGGAGGCAGAGGCTAGAGGGAGCTCATCTAGTCTTGAGGAAGGGTGGAGGAATGGACACCTCCTGATCTTGACTGCTGCACTAGAGAATTCCAATGCACCTTTGGAGTCCATCTAGACAAGGAAAAAGAGTTGGGGAACCTGAGTCTGACATGGGGGGAGGGCCCATCAGTGGGATGTTGACATCTTGGATGTATGCCTTAGCAGATGACCAAGCAAAGGATGTGTTTGGGGTGGGAGGAGAGAAGAGTGGGGGACTCAGGCCTGCACTTGCTCGCATTGAGGAGTAGAGCCAGTACTGAGCTCAACCCTGCCTGCCATTGAGGAAGTCTCGGCCACACACCTCTGCGCTCACCTCAAGAGGCATCCAGCCAACAAGCATCTGCTACCCTGCTCCTAGGTCCTGCCTCCCAGATGTGTCTGGTTTTCTCCGTTCACAGGGTAGGGATATACTTCCCTGGCTCTTGCTCTTGAGGGTGGCCAAGTGACTTGTTTGGGTCTGGGCCCCAGAGTTAGGACACGGAGGACAATGAGCCCAGTGAGGTTTACAGTTTGATTGTTTCTGTAGCACTCAGTCTGTCCCAGTGATGCTAGGAGGGGAGCATGGGGGCGCCCCTTGCCTGACATGAGGGCTTAAAGAGGATCCCTGATTACTCAGCCTTAAGTGCCCCACCTTACCACCCCTCTGCTGAATCGCAAGATTTTTACTTACACAGCATCCATTCTGTTGGAGGGCTCTCTTAAAGCCCCTCTTTCATCTGGAGCTGGTTCCGGGCAGCCTAGACTACTGCAGGCCACCTGTAAAGCCAGTGTGCACAGCAGGGCTGGCTGCTGATAGACAGCCCATAGATAGCCAATGAACACAGGGATTGGAAGATTTTTATGGCAGTTACCAAAGGGTAGAAAATTTTCAAAGGTGCTCATCTGTCAGTGCCAACAATGGACTGAGAGTCTGATAAATATTTGAGTGAGCTCTGGTGGGGAGGGAGGCAATGGTGCCATGTCAGTATTTGGAAGAAGACTAGAATTTTCCCCATGGGTTGGCACCATGATGTCCTGTTTTTTTGTTTGTTTGTTTTTTTCATCAGCCAGGTCTATATATTTCCAGAGTAGGGACTGTGCCATGGTTTCTCAAAGAAGTACCAGGGTGTTGACCTGGACCATACCCCCATGACTCCATTACAATTCCCCTGATGCCAGGACCCGGAGAGAGGAGACACGAACATGTGGACTAGCTTCTAACGCTGCTAAGCAGAGCCCAAGGGTTCCAGGAGAGGAGAGCTGGAGATTGCGTGGGGGTATGTGTAGCTGTGTGAATGGATGCTCGAAGCCTTCAGGGGAGTTGTCAAATTCTACAGCCCAGGAGAGTCTAGGGTAACAAGGAGGTTGGGAGAAACCAGGAGTCCTGGAGAAAGGTGAGGGACCAGAGCCAGGGACGGGCAATGCTGGAGGTGGTGGTGGCCATTGGGTTGTCCAATCAGTGATCATGGGGTGTGTGTGTTGTGGGGGGCAGTTGAAGGACTTTCAGTTGGAAGAGGAAGCCCTCCAATTGTGTGACCTCAGGAGCAGAACTGTGTCCTGGGACAACCTCCCATTTCCTGGGGTGTCCAAGCAGAGGTGGCATCTCTCTTCTGTTCCATTCTGAAACAGATTTTCTAGGTCATGTCGAGAGAGTAATTTTGGTTCCTGAAGACTGGAGTCTGAAGTAATGAGAACTATTGGGGGTTAAAATGTAGGGCTCTAGGTGCTTGCCAGACAGCAAGGGTGAGGCCAAGGGTCCCAACCCTGATGGTACCCCTTCCCTGTCCCTGTCCTTGAGACATCTTTGTCAAAATGCCTGGAGTCCTGATATTGATGAGGTAGGGTACCCAACCTATGCTGGGTGCAAGAACAACTGTTGCATGGCTTCTGCAGCAGGTTGGGCAACCCGGGCCGGACAATGCCACTCCCTAGCTCTGCATCCTTTGGAATCTTCAGTCTGTTCTATTGCCCCACAGTTCTCGGGGGCTCCCTGGTTAGATGGCTGGACCTCTTCAGTTCTATACCTGATTTTGAGTGGTCCCTGGGGAGCAGGAAGAAGAGGCATCTTAAGAGCATGGGTGTTGGTGCACAATAGCACCCCAGGCTCCAGGAGCAGGCTCTTCACCACCCGTGGGACACACTGCTACCTGTGGCTTCAGAAAAGGCCTTGCTGTCTGGGTAGGTGTTGAATGGCTATATTATAGTCCTCTATATCCAAACACAGTCTCTTTCAGCATCATTTGGGGCTTGGCTGTAGGCTCTCCATCTCCTGATGTCTCACTTCCTCCATGTTTGCCATCTCCTCTGGCCTTCTGCCTCTTAAATCTTTCTCCTATCCTTGTGAGCTTGCTGGCTGCAAGCCCTCACCATTCATGACTCCTTGCCCAAGGAGGACCGTATAATGCTGATCTAGCATGTGTGTGTGGGCACTGATAGACTTAGAGTGTAAGTCTTCATCTTTCCCACCCCTGATGGCAGGGGTGGTGCTGCTCAGTCTATGGTCAACACACCCTGGTCCAGGGGGTATCACCTGGCCCTGCAGAGGGGAGATGCAGATGTGTTAAGGCTTCCCTTTGGGATAGGCTGCACACAGGTGTACCTCATCAGTGACCTGGTTACCTCTGTCACATCAGGGGCTGGATGGGGGGTTGAGAGAAAGAGGGAGAGAAAGAGAGGGACAGAAGGCAAAAAGGGACAGAGGGAGAGAGAGGGAAGGAGAGGGGCGAGGAGGAGAAGGGGAGGTGGGACATCGGATGAGCCATTAGCAACTTTGCTCTTGCCCTATAGGGTTATCATTGTTAATTTGCACAATGATAACATGAGGTTCCTTCCTTCTGCTCCTACACATGGGTAGCAGCTCTGTTTCGGAGGCTGAACTGGACGATTCCCACTGGCTCCTTGGCTCATCTGGAGTCCCTGCTGGAGCATCAATGAGCAGGGCTTGGTGCTGCTGCTGATGGGGGAGGCAGGAAGACTCAGCTGCAGGAGTGATGGAACTATCACAAACCAGTAGCAGTGAGACCCCAGTAATTCCATCAGTTCCCGTAGAGCAGCTGAGCTTTTGGGTCTAACAGGCACCTCGTACTTGAGTGATCCCCACTGCACTGTGACGTGAGATGATCCCTGCCACACAGCACATGAAGACCCAGCGGGGCTTCTCTCCCCTCAGGAGTGCTAACTCATGTGGCCTCATCTGTCCTCCCTCTGGCCCACCACGGCCCCTGCTGCTCAGACATGGGACATGTTTTCTCATCCAAAGTGCCAGCTCGCTCTTGCTGCCTGCTTCTCCTTTTCTCTTATGAGGATGGACTCACTGGGACAGTGTGGACTTGTCAACCAAAGTCCCATCCTCCTGTGCCTCAGCCAGTGAACGACCCAATAGGTATTAGTTCAATCACTGAAGGAACGGACAAAACGCAAAGTGAGTTTGTACAGCGGTGTGCTGGCCGAGGCATGGTTGTTACACTGTGTGCTCCAAGAGCAAAATCTTAACTCAGTAAAGTGAGGGGGCAGGCCCAGATTACCATAGTAGGTAGGTGCCAGGGCCGGAACTAAGACCCCTTCCCCCAAGCACACATTCCTAACTAGGTGGGTGCAGGTGTCGTTCGCTGGTGGCAGGCATGTGTGTAGACCCCAGCAGACATGAGTGCATGCGGCAGCATTTTGCCTCACGTAGTTTGTTGGAATGGAAAGGCTTTGTAGAAGTTTCTCTTTATAGGCACATAAAGGCCTTTATGACCCATAATGTGGACATGGGCCCAAAGAGGATTGCATTCTGCCTTCTACCAAGGGGTTTCTTAGAAGCCCCTGTGGAGGCAGCTGCTCCTGGCCTTTCTTCGAGCAGGCTGCACCCAGGGAGGAGGGAAAGCCAGTGCAGGCAAGGTTAGGAGCAGCTTGAGAAAGGGCGGATGTATTGGCACCATCCGTGAGGTGGAAGGCAGGGTTCAGTGGCCTCTGTGGGAGCTGAAATGGGCTGGGAAGGCTTCCACTCATGTGTGCTTGGAAACCTTGTCCTCAGGTGACCTGGTTCTGTTATAGAGGGGCATAGAGGGGCTTGACTCCTGTTTTTTTCTGTTGTTGTTTGTTTTTTGTTTATTTTTTTGCCATGGATTCTGAGACTAGTTACAGAATCCTGTGATGGCATAGGCCACAGCGATGGTTTTTCTGGTTATTTGCCACTTGGTTCTGACAAGGGGGTGGTGGAGCCCTAGCTTTGGAGAGTCAGGGACTCATCTGAGTGCAGGAGTGCCTCTGGTTCATGCCTGCCATCTTCCAGCCCTGAGCACTGTCTGCCACCAGTCAATGGGTGTGCACAGTGGGGACACACCACTTGCCAGGCCCATGGATGGTCTGCTCTCAGGTACCCGCACCTGGCTGCTCCTTAGATCAGGGAGCAAATAATTCAGTGACTGGGAAGACTCATACAATAGCATCTCCATCATTCTAAAGACCACAGAGCTCAGGAAGGCGAGGCCACTTGCCCAGGGTCACACAACCAGACGAAGTTGTAACTTATTGAAAGACCGGTGTCCTGGGAGCTACATCTTGTTTCATTCCTGGCTGGAGGAAGAAGCTAGAGGCTTTTCTTTTCAGTTCTCTCAAGCCCCGCCCCCCACACCATTCTTAAGGGATGAGGAGAGATCAGACATTCCCACTTGGCCAGTGAAGAGCTAAAGGGCCAGGTGGCATATATGGCTCATGCTGTACATGATGGGCACTTGTGGGTGGCATGGTACCAGAACCAAAGGCATGCTTTGGCTGCCGGTGGCATAGCACAGGAGCTCATTCCTTGCTCTCAAAAGGAAATATGCTTAGGTTCCAAGGAGACCTTAGTTTCTGGGGCTCATGACTAAGTGCTGACCATTGTTGGGGGAGTTGTACTTGTTCCTGGACACTCAGAGGGTTGGAAGCCAGGGTTCTTATCCTCAAGCAGAGGGCAGCGGGATGCTTAGGACTCTATTAACCAAACGACGTTGTTTCCGCGACACTGTTTCCCTGTGCTTTTCACGGCTTCTACAACATGGTGATCTAATAAAGGACACTAGCGGCCACAGTAACCGAATATTTTGGAAAGAAGTATAGCTAAGAAATCTTGGTCTGTCTACACAATTAGAATTGTACCCTCTGCTCCACGGCTTACCCTTGACTTGAGATTGCTACTTCTCTTCTGTAAGAGCCAGATGGAACTTGGTGACATTAAGCAAATGCTGGTGGCCTGCCTCGGTGCGGGGTTTGCACACACAAGGGTTGAAAGCAGGACTCTTCTCTGTGTGGATGGTGGCAACCTGGCTCTTCCATCTAAGGTTCCCCGAGGAAAAGCGGCTGATTCCATCACTGACGTGCCAGGACCCCGGATGCCGGGGCAGGGGAATGCTGCAATCTAAACATTTACATTCTAAAAAATGGGAAATCATTTGCTTCCATATAAATTAGCCAGGGACTGACGGGTTTATTACATCCTGGAATGCTTTCACGGGGCTTTCATAGGGTCCATGGTGCAGGCACGGGTCTCAAGCTAGGAAGGCCCGTGGCCTGCCCCCCCGAGATTTCTTCATATTCTCATGCACCCCAAAAGGTGTTTGAAATGGGCAAAGCAAATACAGTTCCACCCTTCTGTCCTCAGCAGTGCAGCACCCAACCACCGGCTTGGGCAGGCTAATGAAATGAGGCTGGTCAGGGGGAAGAAGTGGGAGGAGCCAGACATGGAGATCCAATCAGAGGCTGTGGATGAATGGGAGGCAGAGCAGAAAAGGTGGCTCTAGGGTTCCATGGCTTTGGAATATGCCTGTCAT
>LOJH01017572.1:24031-36258 GCA_001685095.1 Ellobius talpinus
TCTGTGTGTGTGTGTCTGTGTGTGTGTGTCTGTGTGTGTGTGTCTGTGTGTGTATATGTGTGTGTGTATATGTGTGTGTGTATATGTGTGTGTGTGTCTGTGTGTGTAGGTCAGAGGACAACATGCAGGACTTGAATCTCTCCTACCATGTGGGTCACAGGGATTGAACTGAGGTTGCCAGCCTTGGTGGCAAACACCTTTACCTGCTGAGCCATCTTGCTAGACCATAAGCACACAAGTTTGTGGTGATATTACTCTGTGCCAACAGGCAGCTACTTAACACCTGACATAACAGTCCTACTCTGCTGAGTTGCAGGTTTGGTCTCTTGGGCTGGCAGCCACAGAAGGGTCTCCTGTCCCAGGACATTGAGTACGATCCATGGGTCAGGTGTCTACTGTCCCTGTCCACATTTATATCATTTCATGGTGACTACAGAGTTCGGAAGACTGGACAAAAAGAGCCTTCTGGGCTCAGGGAGGGCCTTCCCCCAGGGGAGCATTCTTCCTGCATTGTGGAGTTGGTGGGGTCTGAAAACCTTGGTGCTTCATCTAAGGACTAGCCCCCCTCAGTCCTGCTCAGAAGGACTCTGCACGCAACTTTTATCTGCTGATATGGTAGAGAAGGTTTTGCAAAATTTAAATGGAAGCACTGGAATTTAAACTTCAATTATGGCCAAAAAAGAATTCTGGAGTGAAAGAATGCTTGGATGGGACTGGAGCAGGTACACGGAATCATGGGAACTGCTACTCACACCTGCTTGTGCTCATCAGGTGATGTAACTCACTCAGGTGGTCTTTCTTCTGTTTGCTCACAGGTCATTACCAGAACTTTAGGAGAGTCTGCTGTATGCCAAGCCCTGTGCTGGGTGCTGGAATTACAGAGATGAACATAATATGGGATATTGCTTTTGAGGTGGGAGCTGGGGGCCCTGAAAACTGACAGACCCAAGACAGAGGCTTGTAAACTGAATGCTCTATGCCCTGGTTTGGTTTGTCCTGTATTTTGAATGATTGGAATTAGCTGATATTAAAAAGTTGGAAGATTTTCATTTCAAAGGTGTATGTGTGTGCACGCATGCATATGCACTAAGGCCAGAGAAGAAAGTACACAGCTATATCACTTCCACCTTTTCCCTTGGAACAGGGTACTGCATGAACCTAAAGCTAGTGGCCAGCAAGCCCCATGGATCCTCCTGTCCCCACCCCTCCCTTGACCTAGTGCTATGATTATAGGTACAAGGGAGGTCAGGACCCATTTTTCTTTTACAGGGTTCTGAGGACCTTAATTCAGGTCCTCAGGTTTATGTAGCAGATGCTCTTGCACACTGAGCTATTTCCCCAGCCCCAGCAGATACCCTTCTTAGAGTGGGCATAGAGTCACTGTTCTACATAGAGAATAGGGTGGAGGCTGGAGGCCTGTCTGTTCCAGGCTAGTGCACACATAGGGCTTCATTTTGCCTGTCATCCACTGTTGCATCCAGGAAGCTCTGCGTTTTGTGACCCCTGCTGCTCTGGATCCAAGTACTCAGAGGAGGACCCTGGGGTCCATACGGCAAGGGACATGTATGTCCTAGGTCTTTGTCGTCCGTCTGCTTTATGAGGCTGCACAAGGAGCCCAGAAGCTGATAACCCTGGGAGGCCTCTTGGTGGCTGGCTGCAGGTGGCCCATCCCACTTCAGTTTTGAAGCCGCAGCGGCATATACCAATCGGCTTCGGTGTGCTGGCTCAGGTGCACAGTGCTTGAATGCAGGAATTACGGTTTGAGTGAGACCAGAGCATGGTTGCTGCTGTGGGTCCAGGTAGCTAGGGTCTTGTTTGTTTCAGCTGCCTTTGGGGTCTGGAATCTTCCTCCTCTGGTATCCTATTATAGCCCCAGGAACCTCACTGTCCTGTGCAGACTGTTTCTTCGTGGAGGGTCCTGTCAGCGGAACCCTTTAGGAATGGCATCCTGGTGGGCTTGTTGACTGAGTGTCCCCACCCTGGCCTCCCTTAGGCACTCTGGGGAAGGCTTGGGAGCCTGGCCACTTACCTCACCCCATTAGGCTTACAGCAGTGCTGCTAACAGACAAAGACTCGAAAGGGATTAGGGGCAATTACCAGGCCAGCTCTTTATTCCAAGATTTAATGGGCCTAGCCACTGTAATTGTACCTGCCCCATATTGAGCTCCTCCCTCCAGGCTTGGCTGGGGTGTGGACATTTGAGGTCCCATACCCTTACTAGCCCACCTGCCCACCCTATTGAGTGGCAGTCGGAGTATCTCGGGGCTTGAGGTGCGTTCGGTGTGGCACAGTGGTCTGTCAGGGGCTGATCGCGGTTCATCCTGGAAAGCCTGGACCTCTGTGTGCTGCGCGCCTCTCCACTTTCTCAGGGTCTGAGCTGTTTGAAGATATTTTAGTCATCGCTGTGTGTTTCTCTCTAGGGCCCGTGGGCTCCATGGCCATGTCTAGAAGCCAGGCAAGCTGGTGTAGGAAGAAGAGACTTGTGGCCAGAACTGTGAGAAGGGAAGGCCTTAGGTATGAGAGAGAGATAGTCTGTATGTAGACAAGCAATTACCTGTGTACCCTGCTGCTCTGGGGTCACACAGAGCCCAGGTAGTCCCAGCCTTAGCTCTGCGGAGTGATGGAACTCCGTCGTGAGCCACAGAGCGCACCACACTGTGCTTTGGGGAATGTCCCTTCGGTTCCGCTCCCTCTGAGGTGCTTTCTTATCAGCGAGGGTTCAGCAGAGGGCATCTGATGGTTCCAGGTATGCGTCCTTTTTAATCCTTTCAGGGAGCTGGTAAGGCGATCCCGATGGCCATGTTTTTATTTCTTAGAATTATTTTCTAGTCATTCATGTGAACTGGGAGCACGGGATCAGTTTTCTGCCTTAAGTAAGAGGATTAAATACGTTGCATAATGCAGGGCCTGAGCTAAGTGCCCCAGCCCCAGCACCTTGTCTCATCGTGTAATTAGGAGTAATTGCCAGTGTGGGGTTTGGTGAAGGTGCCGGTGGGGGGCGGGGAGTGGCAAAGCCTCGGTGGAGCCCTTATTAGCCAGGGAGGGCAGGTGAGGCTGAGCAAACCGCTGGAATGGAAGTGGTCTTGTCTGTCTTCCCCACAAGGACTTGGCCTTCCTTGGGTGCCATCTAGGGAATGAACTGGAGGTATGTGCAGAGGACAAACCATCCCTCTGGGGGTTGGCGGGAATGCCCTAGCCCTTGGCTATGTTTTGAGACAGGTATAGGGTAGGTGCCCTTAGGGTCTTACATGAAATCACAGGTCTGTGTTCCTTGTCATATATTTGATCAAGGAAGATCAAGGTTATCTTTTGAGGGAAGGGGTAGGTGGGAAGGAGGCCTTGCTTTCTCGGGAAGGGGACCCCCTTCAGACCTAGTGTTTCTTGGTCTCAAACTAAATCTGTGCTTTAGGTCTTTCAAAATAGACGAGCCTTGCCACAGTGATGGGGATGCCTCTTGGAGCTGGAGCTATGCCCCACCTATTGATGGGGTCTGTGATGGAGGGGTTATGTGACCAAAGAGTATGGCAGTAGAAGTGTTTTGGAGTAAATAACTTGCTCTGCTTGGGCACAGTTTTGACTATTGAAGAGGCTACTTCGATGTTAGGTTCCTGGGTGGTCACCTTATGGTCCCCGCTGTCATCTGCTGTCCTCGGCTTTTGATGCCTACTTCATTAATGTCTGAATGAATGCAATGTGTCCCCACAGGTGCATTTCTTTTAATACTCGGTGTCTCACTGGCAGCACTGTTTTCAGAGATCTAGACCCTTTCGGAGGTGGGGACAAGCTGGAGGAAATGAGGTGCTGTGGGTGGGCCTTGAGATTTATAGTCTGGTCCTACTTCCTGTCTCAGTGTTGCTTCTTGGCCTACTGAGGTGTAAGCAAGTTGCTGCTGCAGGCTCCTGCAGCCACAGCCCCTCAAGCCCATGGCAGACTGTGTATCCTTCAAACTGCAGGCCAAAAGAGACCTTTCTTCCTTAAGGTAGCATCTTGTCAGGAATTTGATCACAGATGAAAACAAACAAGCCAGCAACAAACAAGTCACATACAGGCTTCCCTGAGTAGAAGTGATGAAGCAGGAAGAGGGACTTGGCTACTCCTTGAGACTTCTTGAGAGGAGGGGAAGGCAGTCAAAGAGAGGAGAGCTCCAGAAGGAGCAGTGACCTTTCTAGAAGTTGTCCACAAGTCCCAGGATTCTTGGTGTCCTCAGGAAGCTGGGAAGCCAGAGGGTGTCCCATCACCTCTTTCAAACTGTTCTCAGTCCTGTCCGTCTCTGCAGCTACCTATCCCAGGCAAGGGGAGAGGAGACCAGAGCTCCCCACAGTCAGAACATTCTGCCTACCCTAGCCAAAGATGAGGATCCTCTTGGGTATAGAAGCAGTTTTTAATGGTGATGGAAATTAGCAGTCTGCTGCCCATCAGAGCAGACCGAGAGTGCTTGGTTCCAGGCACAAGGGACTGATATTTCTGTCTTCTTAACTCTTGACTGGTTTCTGGAAGTGGCCACTGTACCCTAACACACATTTGCCTAGCAGTAGTTGTCTCCAGGAATGAGAGATGAATGAGACCCACCCATGAATTCCTGAGGGTGGTGTTGGGCTGGTGAGATCATATCAGCCCCCTCAAAGGCCTTGATACCAATGACGGGGGTTCCACAGTACAGAGAGCAGTTAAAGTGGCACAGACCACCCAGCTGTAGAGAAAGCCTGGCTTTAGTGTTTGCTCATGGCTGACAGGTAGATGTTTCAAGACGTTCACTATAAGGGTATGGTTGATGAGGGGCCAAAGACAGATCAAGGGCAGTACGTCCGAGTCTGTTTCTGAGGACCACCTAAAGTAGACCAATGAATTTTCCGGGGACTTTCAGAAATCTAGTCACTGGGTTGATGTCTTTCCGTTAATTAGAAGTTAGAAATCTAACCAGGAAGCAGATAGCCTTTCTAAAACATGAGACCTACTATTTATAAGTTTCTCTCACACACACTCACTTACTTACACACTCACTCACACACATTTACACACACACGCACACTCTCACACACTCACACAAGTCACTCACACATTCATACACACAAGTCACTTACACAGTCACACACTCACTCACACATACACAAACACACACTCACACACATTCACACACTCACTCAGTCACTCATACAAGAGTTTAATTGGGATTTTCCTATACAGGGAATAATACTCTTCATAGAAGCAATAGGCTGTGGAATAAAAAGTCCAGTGCCAGGTACGGGATCCCTCTCATTGAGTCATTGATCAGAGGTGTCCCAGGTATGGGATTCCTCTCCTTGAGCTATTGATCAGAGGCATCCCAGAGACCCTTGAAACAATACAATACCTGTTCTCTTGGTTGCTAACCAGAACTTGATGGTAAGACCATATTGGTAAAGATACCACATTCTTTGGTCACAGGATATGGAAAACTCAAATTGGTACTGACCAGAAACCTTCCTCCATGCTGGCTAGCTTTCAGAGCACCAGCAGGTAGTAAGTAGTATGATGTATGCTGTGAATATGTTTTATTGCCATTGGTTAATGAAGAAGCTGCTTTCTGCCAATGGCTTAACAGAGTAAAGCCAGGTTGGAAGGGATATATAGAAGAGAGTAGGTGGAGTCATGGAGATGCCACGTAGCCGCCACTGGAGACATACGTACTGGAACCTTGCCGATAAACCACAAGCCTCGTGGTAAAATATAAAATAATAGAAATGGGTTAATTTAAGATGTAAGAGCTAGCTAGCAATATATATAAGCAAATAGGCCAAGATCTGTTTTAATAATATAGTTTATGTGATTATTTCAGGTCTGGTGGCCAGGAATGAAAGAGTGGCCTCCACCAACAGTAGTGTGCTGAGTTGGGGAATGCCATCAGCAGTCTTACCCAGCTGTGAACCCTGTAAGCTACTATGACTGACGTCCGAACACACGCTCGTGTGTACAATAGTGGCATACATATTATAGGGGTAATCCACACTTTCTGATTGGATTTAAGGCCTGTTGTACAAGAGGAAACACACGTCTAGCACTGTAAATCTGGTCATAAACCCATGGTTGGGAGCTCAAAGGCCCAAGAAGTGAACCCACTGCTATTATTCTGATAAATGTACTGAGTAACAAACTGTCCTCTGAATTTGTATCACTATATTCAAGACTGGTGCAGCTCTCAGACCTCATCGGAGAAATTTCTTTGTGTAGCGGACAGTGGTAAGCAAAGAAGCAAGTAGTTAGAAGGCAGAGAATAAGTGACCATGGAGTGCTCAGCCTTAAGTGGAACATCGTTATCACCTCCCACAAGGTTCAAGAGAGTATTGCAGAAGCAGGCAGGAAGGGGAGAGACCAAGAACAAGAGGTCAGGGAAGACCAGAGTGAGACAGCATCTTCTTGACATGACAGGACTTGAGAACTTCAGCAGCTGTTATTGCATGTCCAAGACCTGGACAGGATAAAGCCAGTCCATTCTAGTGGGGGAAACTCATGAGTGTGTCCCACTGACTGAAGAGCTCTTGACAGTGGATGGCTTCTGAGGACGGGAAGTCAGTTTTCTGTAAGGATACAACTCCAGGCAGGTCAACCGTGTTCCAGTGGACGATCTCACATTTATGGGAGGAACAAACTGCAATCCCTGGGTTACGCAGAAATAAACAAAGACATGAAGCTGGAGCTGGGGGAGAGAGGAATTAGGGGGGAATATGAGCAAAATACATTAACTGAAATTCTCACAGTTTACAAAGATTGAATAGTCATCAAAACTGAGATCACTAAAGTCTTCAGCAGCCAAAGAACTTTACTGTAATAGTGAGACTGGAAGGTGGCACAGCAGTGTCAGGAGAGCGGTTTAAGGTGAGGAGTGGAGTATGCTGGGCTGTGCAGGTTACCTCCAGGTCAGACCTGGGCTGTGGGCAGTGACCTTGTGGCGGGGAAATCATGAGGAATGCCTCTTTCCCCAGCTGTGCCCATTGCCGGTGCTGAGCAGGATTAAGCAGCGTGCTGAATTGTGTCATCTTGCTGTTGCCTGTGGTGAGAGGGTGACTAGCGCTGTCCAGGCTGGGGCTGTGTTCTCAGGCTCTGGGCCAGTCGGGAGAGCTGTTTACAATGACTGGAGTCAGGATATGGGGACAGATATGAGAATCCATCTTCTCCTAGAAGGCTCCCCCTTCCGAGGAGGGGACCCTGGCCTCTTGTCCCCCTCCTCAGTAGGAACAACTGCATAATTGCAATAAGCAACATCACAACCATGAAGCTGGGTTTCCCTCCTGTTGGATTTTGGCAATGCCCCCAGCACAGATCCGCTTATCCCCACACCAGATTGGAATCCGAGGACAAGAGAAACAGTACCACCTGCGAGACTGAGCTCGGGGTTGTCTCCGTCATCTGTCCACTACATACTGGGCTCTTGGTAGTTGTTGTGCCTCCAGACTGGCTTGAGAGGGAGTTGTGGTCATCGAGGCTATCTGATTAGAGGTTGACACCTGCACGAGGGTTCCATTTCTTCTCCCAGTGGAACCCCATCTGCCGCGACTGTCTAGAAGTAGTCCCAATTTCAGAGCATGCTTAGCAGGAATGCAGAATTTCTTTGAACAGGCAGATGATGTTTGAAGATATTTCTCAAACATAATTAAACTGCCCAGTGTACATGGCGTCTGAATCCTGGACTCACACATGTTGTATAGGTTGAGCTGTATGTTCTGATGTACTGTAAAACATTTCCATTGGTACAAGAAATAAAGGCAAGGCATTGTCAACCAGGCCGTTTTATGGTGGGATCTACTATTGTTGCACCAGCCCTGGAAGACCTTGCCCTGATCAAGCAGATCAGCATCTTGACTTTCTTGGCCTCCCTATCCCCAAGAACAAATCTTCACTCAGAAATAGACTGGCCTCTAGAATGTTCTTCACTGCAGGTGCTGTTTCCTTGGGCAGTCATCTTGGTATCAGCCTAATAGTATGATGGAGGTTGGTGTGAAAGGGTGGGGACCAGTCCTCTGAGGGATGGACCTCCTAGATCAAAGGCTAGGTGGCCTCATTGTTGTAGTCTTCTTCTGTGGCTTCCTGCAAGGCCTGTTGGGGCATAACATTCCTGTGAGTGAACTAGAAAGGACCTAGCTTTCTCTAGCCCTGGGTTGATCGTTGATTTGTATTACACATGTGAACCTAGGTTATGGACCAAGGTGTGGTCTGTAGAGCTTGTCGGTCTGGCGGCTTTTGAGTAGGAAACCACAGGCTGACCTTGGTTCTCAGCATTTCACGCTTTACACGTGACTGATTTTTACATCTACATTAAGGAATTCGGTGGCAACCCAGGTCCACTTCTTGACACCCTCGTGTGCCAGGCACCACGTGAGACTCAGTGGGTGTAGGCCGGAACACCACCCAGGGAGTTGCCATGCTCCTCCTCTTTCACCACGCATGCTGCTCTCCTGCAGCAGCTTTTTCTGGGGTAGAACCCTATGAAGTTCCCCTCGGGGTAGAACCCTACGAAGTTCCCCTCGGGGTAGAACCCCACGAAGTTCCCCTCGGGGTAGAACCCCACGAAGTTCCCCTCGGGGTAGAACCCCACAAAGGACCAGTTCCCCTTGGGGTAGAACCCCACAAAGGACCAGTTCCCCTTGGGGTAGAACCCCACGAAGGACCAGTTCCCTCGGGGTAGAACCTTGCGAAGGACCAGTTCCCCTCGGGGTAGAACCCCGTGAAGGACCAGCTCCCCTCGGGGTAGAACCCCATGAAGTACCAGTTCCCCTCGGGGTAGAACCCCACGAAGTACCAGTTCCCCTCGGGGTAAAACCCCATGAAGTACCAGTTCCCATCTCATGGATGGTGCAGAGTGTCTCTCTAGAGCCAGTCCCCAAGGTCATGAGGACAGGAGAGACTGCTTGCCACATACTAGGCCAGTGCTCAAGGTATCAACTCATCAAAAACAGATTTGGGTTTATCTTAAAGAAATTTCAAAAGTGAACAAGATTTCAAAAGCATTATTTCATAGACATTTCAAAACGAGGAGATCTAAAACCCTATCTTGTCAACCTGGCTGGCCATTGCCAGGCCTACCTGATGCCTGACTTCTTACCTCTGCTCTCTCTCCCCGACCTCTTGCTATAATCTGTGGGATTGGCCTCTGGGTAGGAAATCTGGCCTGATCTTGGGAAGAAATTATTAGCCATGTCTAACAGCATGTCCTGATAAAGCCCTGGGCACCAATCCCTGCTCTAAACCACGTTCTATCATGGTGTTTGGGACACTGGCCTCACTTGACTGCTCTGAGAGTGGTCCTTTTCCTTGCAGGTCTTAGTTTACTTACTTGAACAATAGCGACAATGGTGGGTGACACCAGGAAGCCTCGGTGGTCTGTGGTGTCAGGTCCCATATACTTTCATAGCCCTATGCTGCTCATTCCCACTTCCCAGTTGCTCTTCCTAGATGACAACTAGAAAGCCTGACTCTCTGCTGACTGAGCACAGGGTGCTTTTCTTTCCTTGAGGTGTCCATCAAAGCGCTTACTGGGTTATAGCATAGGGCTTATGCATATAGGGATATGGCATAGATGACAAATTTGATAGCGTCCCTCCTTTTGTCTTTCCTACAGCCTTGGCCACAGTTGGTGGACATGTTTGGAGACCCACATCGAGACATTGAGCTCAGTAGGATCGTGATGGCATATGGAGGCAAGTTTGCAAAGGATTGTGCATTTTAGTGTGAGCTGTATCAGGTGCCCTTGGAACCAGAATTCAGTGAATTCTGGGACTTTCTGCTGCCCTGGGACTCATGAAGTCTTTGTCACCTGGGAATCATCATGGAAAAGATAACTTCTATCTTAAAGTACACTGGGACTCATAGTGATAAGAATGGAGATGGAGGCCACTGGGGACCTCAGCTCAGATTCCCAGTGTGCCCACTTCTCCCTGGCTAGGGGCAGATTTGAGGTGGATATGGAGGGAACAGGAGTATCTCAGTCAGTGCTGTGATCTTAGGCTGTCTTCTGGGCCTATATATGCCTAGATCTTGGAAACATGGCCTTGTTTTTTCCATCCTGGAAATGGGCCCCAGGAAGCTGCCACTTGCCACTTGGGTCTGGAGGGCGGGAGGAGGCTTGTACTGCAGATACTGTGAAGTCTGCAGGTTTCACTCAGTTGGGATTTGTCACCTGGCAAACAGTCAAGTATCTGCCATCCGTGTTGGTGTCGGCGGCAGCCTCCATGGCCAATCCACATGATGAAGTATCCAGTCAAGTTTTGGCAATTCCGAAGGTGTGGCAATCCGTGGTTCTTGCAAGGGGCCAGTGGGAAGCATTGCAACAGAGGCCCTTGTGCTGGGCCTGCAGGATGCCCTAGGAGGGAGTTGGAGGGTGGAGGGCACCCTTGACAGTTGACATCTGTGTCAACAGCACCCAGTGACACATCGGGGGAGGACGAGCCTGCGCTTGGCAGGCCAACAATGGGCTGATTGACAAAATGAACTTTCCCCTCCAAGGGCCCACCACTGCCTGAGAAGTAGCTTGGGCAGATGGTGGGCTTCCTGCTCCTCACTTGGGGCTCCTCTGGTGGGCTCAGAACATGGGTCAGGAGTGGGTAGGGGCTTCTGATGGGGTCACGACCTTTGTACAATATTCTGGGAGTCTGCTCCAGGTTGAGGGGCAGGCTGGCAGGTCCTTGGCATGCAGGAACAAAGGCCTGGCAGCCTGGGGGTGAGGAACACCGAGCAGGTGGGAGTGGCTGGGCCTGGGTGGGTGATGTGTCCACAATGCCTCCCACCTAGCGCGGGGTGGGAGGAGCTTCACTGGAGGCTGGGGAGTGTATCTGCCCTCCCATTGAGGAAGCATGCTTTGCTCTTGTTCAGACTCCCTTGAAGCAGCCTGCTGTGCTGCCGAGCTCTGGCCAGTGCTGGGGTGGAAATATTGGTATTTTTAGAGCACTATCCTACCCCTCTTGCACACATGTGTGCATGTACACAGGCTGCCTTGCCCTGCATGGCTACGAGTCTCATGTAAATTGCCAGAACATTCTTTACTGATTTTTTTTTGGGGGGGGCAGGGCGGTCTGGCCTGTCCCCAGAGAAAATGAGCCAAACAGGTTTTCATCAGGTCCCTTAAGACAGGCCATTGACTCTGTGTTACCATCAGTGGGGGTAGTGGCCTTGCCTCATTAGGGAGCATTTGATTTTTGTGTAATTTCTCTCAGAACAAGGAGAGAAAGTTTCTTCAGAGCTGAGAGACTAAAATGAGCTTCCAAGGCTTATTTCCTTAGCCCATCTTCTGCTTTTAAAACTTTGGAACTCTTCTTTGGCGGCTCCCTTCAGAGGTGGTCCTCAGGACAGATACGAAAATGCTCAACAGGATCCAGCCTCCACTGGGCTCCCTGCTCTCACACCGCACCCAGCCCTTGTTTTCTGTGGGCGCTTTGGGTGGTGTAGAACAAAAGCAGTATGGGCTCCTCACAAAGGAATGCCTTTCCCCTTACATCCGCTCTGTTCTTTCCATCTGTTAACTCCTCTTAATCCTTCAGTTCTTAGGGTGGTTGTTCCTATAGACACTTTCTCTTTGGTTTATTTAGTTACGCTTGTTTTATAGATTGAGAGAAGATTCTGTTGTCCATAGTGCCATGGACCTGTTCATTGTGTGCCTGGTTATTTTTGACTGTGTGTTAGTCACTGATGTTATAGTTACTTTATCAATACTTTTTAGATGGGGTCTCTCACTCTGTAGTCCTGGCTAACCCAGAAAACTGTCACTGAGATCTGCCTGCACCTGCCTCCCCAGGGCTGGAATTAATGATGTGTGCCACCTGGCTGTATGTATTTTAGAGAAGGTTTTCACAGCTCAACATGAGCTGCAGGTTCACCAAAGCCCTCGTTTGTCCCCGACTCACCCCTACCTTGAGACTGCAGCCCCTTACGGGCTTATTTTACACAAGTGTGACTTAGGCTTAAATTTTTGTGGTCCTCATCATAGGAGGCTGTCACCAACTCTGCATTTTTTCTTTCTGCCCAGACAAAAATAGCTCTGGATGCTTGGTTTCCATCCTCTGCAGGTTGATTCAAATTAAACACCTTTTTAAGGAAGCAGACTCTTGAGTTATAGTTGTAGCTTCTCTGTGGTCACCTTCTCCAACTTCCTGCATGGATCTGATCTCTGGTTATGCCTTCTGCTGGTCTTGCCCTTATTAGTTAAACTCTTCTGTAACATGAGGGCCGGCTTGTTGGGGTTTCTGTCCCGCCCAGTACCC
>LOJH01017573.1:4666-22222 GCA_001685095.1 Ellobius talpinus
AAAGAAAGAAAGAAAGGTAAAGAAAGAAAGAAACAAGGAAACAAAGAAAGAAACAAAGAAATGTGTGTTCATTTAGGATAAGCAGGAAATACTTGCATCTATTAGAAACCTAAATGTTTAAATAAACTTAAAGCACAAAACTTACAGTGGTTCCACTACTGACAAATTATTTACTGTGGCAGAAGGTTCTGGTGTCCAGCCAGTGGGAAGCAGATACTGTACAATTGCACAGTGAAATTATGAATCCACTAAAATATGCCTGCTGCTGACTATAATGTTACTATAAAGGATAGTCCAGAAAATTCTCTAGTAAATGGCTTATTGGACCAAAACCTATGCATAGGAAAAAATAAAGCCATGTTACTATGGAATTTTTTTTGTACTTTTCTGTGATCTTGTTTTATTTTCAGTTTAAAATGCTTTTGTGACACAACTTAATCTTTCTTTAAAATGAAGTAACATATTGAGCTGATTGATTATCATTTATGTCCCACCTAGTCAGATGGGTAGATAGATACATATTTTTATGATTTCTTTAAAAATTTTCCAGGTGTCCCAAAGATATTGAAAACTATGAAAAGTCTTTATTGGGTCATGTTTTACATATATCCAATATTCTCATATGCAAAAGAGAATATTCACACATATCACATGCACATGAAGAAGAATAATGAAATAAAATCTCCTGGTGCTGTGAGATAACTCAGACAGTGAAGGCACTTTTCCTGGAAGCTGTAAGATCTAGATTTTGATCTCTGGACCCCATGTGAACAGGTAAGAATAGGAATGACTGCATAGTTTTCCTCTGATGTCCACATGTGCACTGTGGCACATGTGTGCACATACATACTCACACACAGACACATACATACAAACACCAGCGCTTACATGTGCTTACACACATTCACTGGTATTCACACATATTCACAGACTCAGGCACTCACACACACACTCATATACTCACAGACACTCATATACACACTCACAGGCACTCATACACACTCATATACTCACAGACACTCACACACTCACATACTCACAGGCACTCACACACACTCACATACTCACAGGCATTCACACACACACACATACAGGCACTCATACACACTCCTACACTCACAGCCACTCACACACACTCACATGTTCACAGGCACTCACATACACACTCACATACTCACAGGCACTAACATACACACCCACATACTCACAGGCACTCACCATACACACTCACATACTCACATACTCACAGGCACTCACATACAGTCACTCACAGACTCAAATTTACTCACCAGTACTCACATACAAACTCACAGACACTAGCATACATACATTTGCACACTCACATGCACACACACAAACACACAATGTGCCACTGGGCATACAGTACAATACTAAACAAATGGACACCTTTAACTTCATAGATTGAATAACAGAATTTTACATGATCTGTGTTTATAATAATCTTTTTAGGACCTGGCTATCCATTCTTTATAGTTTCCTTAGATTTTTGTTTCTGCCACAAAATGTTCTGTCTATTTATGTTTTCAACAGATATTTACTAAATGGACACCAGGTTCCAAATACAATACTAAAAACTGATGCCCTTTGAGAGTTTCCATTCTCAAAGTGACAAGAGTTAAAAGAAATAAGTTACATACAGTGTGGAAAATGTACAGAAGTGTTAGAAGTGTCCCTAGGCGCAGGAATTCCAACTTAAAAGAGAATGCATGAAGACTTGCCTGTGAAGAGAGAGGTGAAGTATGGAAGTAAGTGAGTAGGGAAGTTATGTGGAAGAAGCTCAGGTGGACAAGTGGTAAAACCAAATACTTGAAAGTATAGTCTTAAGACAGGGGAGCATTGTGGACTGCACTTGACCAGTGCATGTTGGTTACAGAAAGAATGGGAACAGGTAGACGGGAGATATCTGCCCATTACTCTTTGTGGCTCTGGGAAACTTGGGATATTTTTAGGGAGAAAGTATTGTCTGTCTGATAGAAGCTGAAAGAGATCTACCTGGATGTTCCATTACAATCCACTGGAATTGTTCAAGAAAAAAAAGAGGAAATACCCACCAGTAACAGCAATTCAAAAATAGTGATGGCTTTCCAGGAGCTATAGCAGTGAAGGGAAGCAGGGGACAAGTTCTGAAAGTGCACTCATGGAATAGACTATAGAATTTATTTGATTTAAATGTGTAAAGTGTCATAAGGGGGTTGAAAAGTGATTACTTTGAACTAGTCCAAATGTTACTGTAATCTTAAGTGGGGTGTCTGAGACAGAAATGTAATGAATTTGAGACCAGCCTAAGTGACATAATGAGACTCTGTCTCAAAGAAAGAATGACCAAATGAGTGCATGAACAAACAAAAGAAAAGAGGGTGGTAGAAGAGGGAAGGAGAGATGGAAGAAAGCAAAGCTGGAAGGAAAGGAAAGAGGAGGGAGGAGAAAAGAAGGGAAGGAGGGAAGGACGAGAGAGAAGGAGGGAGTGGAGATGGACCATACTGCTTAGGAACAACTACTATATTACATATACCAGTAACTGAGATGGAAATGAAGCATGAAAAGTATTTGTAGAAGAATTTTTTATGTGTTAGGTTGTTGGTACTTATGAATCAGTCCTACTCAAGATTCAAACAGACAGTTCAGGCAGGGCTTGGTGGCTTGCGGGAGGAAGCAGTGGAAGATCTCTATGAGTTTGAAGCCAAACAGCTCTGCAAAGTGAATTTCAGGCTGGCCAGGGTGCATAGTATTTCCTTGTCTCAAAAACAAACAAAGGGAAAATCAAATTGTCAAAGGGCATACATAGTAGGCTAGGAGATGTGAAGTTGCCTGGCATCCGCAGGTAGTTTTTGCTTTAAGCTTCAGTGTTCCAGTTACTCTCCACAATCATGAATGGAGAGAAGATGGACTCTGATGACTGAGTCCTGAGGGGCTCTTGTGAGGCCCACAAGATGCCAGGTAAGCAGAAAGGTAGAGTGCATTTAAGCAGCCCATTAGATGGAGAGACAATGAATCCCACAAGTTAAGGCATTGATGGAGTGACACTGGGTATGTGAGTGGTTGTATGCTCACCATGAACATAGTTGCAATTTGGAAGCGGGTTAAAAATAAAGCTAATTGGAGTGTGCTCAACAGAAAATGGGAGGAAATAAGGTGATTGTCTCTTTTTAATAAGGTGTGAAAGAGGAGCATAACTAGAGAAGCAATGACTGATAAAACAATTTTTCTTTCACAGTATGTAAGCATGTTCTTCCTCACTTGAGAAATCTATCCAATAATATATTTGTATATGTAAACAAATATACATGTTGGTACATTATAACATGTAGAAAAGAGCAATAAAGGTATTAGGCAGAACCAAATGCAGGTAATAAACACAAGCAATGAACAAGGACAGAAAGCTAATTGGTTTCCAGTTTTAACACTGTTGGGGTCTTCTCTTTTGGTGGTGGATTTTATAACAAAAGTATAAAATTCAATGTGAAACACCACAGCTTCTCTTCTGAATGGCTACTATAATCAAATAAAAGTTCCGTGAGTTTTATAGATTTTGTGTCTGGTAATTGTTTTATTTGCAATGTTTTCATAGCAAAGTTTTAAATAAAAAAGAATGTAGAGGGAACAAAATGAGTTAGAAAAATTTAGAGACAAGAAAAATAACCTTTTATTTTTCTGGAATACACAGAAAAAAGTGAATGATGTTCATATGGGGCAATGACATCTACTTACTTCCTAGCAAGTTTTAACATAAAAGAATGTTTGATGGTATAATCAGAAATGTTTTCAGAAAGACTCTGAGTCTAAAAGGGTAATGTTATTGAAGCCCTGAAGGGCCACTTTTCCTAGCCCTTTCTGGTGAGGGTCTATTCACAGGATTTTTTATTTACTCAATTCTTCATAAACATACTCACCACAGTGCACTGGTTCATTCTGTCTATCTCATATGGCAACCACTCCATGGTTTATTTAGATCATACTAATTTATTCCACAGATCCAATTCTATTTATTTATGTGCTCACTTGACTAACAATCATCTTTATCATTGACCGTCAATCTCAAGAGGGTAGGACCAAGTTTCTTGGAATGTGAAAGACACAAAGTATATGCGGAATAATGGTAACCAAAAGCGAGTTCTATTTTTCAGAAAGCATGTTAACTAAAAGGTTCTTACATATACTAAATTTATTGCTAAGTGGTAGAAAATAAAAAAATGCTCCTGTCATTGATTTTAGCTGCCTAAGTGAAATCTAGACTAAAATTGTCATCATAATAGAGATCACATGAGTAAGCTAAATGTTATGAGAATAAGTGAGAAAGTAATATTGTACAGCAATACATTCTGGAATTCTTTTCTCAAAAATAACAAACTGTAACCATATAGAAAATGTTGTTGAAACATTTGAAACTAAGCTTAAACTTTAGAACCTTTAGCCATGCTCCCATAATGCTGAACCAGTACTTATAGTTTTACTCACTAAAATGAATGTTCCATGGCTTCTGAAAGTATGTGTCCAGTGAAGCATGGTAATGCTGGTGCTGAAAGGTGCTGAGGGCTGTGGGAGAAGAAATATGGAAATCAAAAGCAAAATAAATATAAATCAGTGACTCAATGTGTCCTCACATGTGTGTATAACCAATAAAGCATGAATTAAGCAGAGCAACTGACTAACATTTTACCAATGTTCAGAAATGAGGAAATTAAAGTGTCAGGTAAAATCAAAGAGCTTAGGAGTCAAATGGAATGAGCGTATATGTCCCGAACATTGATTCTTGTGTGATCATTTACAGAACTGTGCAAACTCTGAGCTCAGTAGAAGAACTGAGGAAGCACGTGGTAGTATCTGTTTATATATGTCCACTGTGTGCCTAACATCTATAAGACAGGAATATAAAGTATTACACAGGAGGTTGCTATGCCTTCATTAATCCCTCTGTTAAATATTATACATATGTAACTCTGAGACCAGTATCGTTATCTTGCTGTTGTTCCAACGCTTGTTAGTCTCCAGTAGAATGGGTAACTTTTTGTAACTTAGCTGTTACACCTTTTTCACCCTTTCGTTTTGCTCTTACAATGCCATGACTGTGATGTCAAAGCAGAATCACCCCCTAAAGCTTTTTATCAAAAAGAAAGACTTATTTTTTTAATATAATGCAGATGGATGAGGAAATTAATGTAGGCTAGATGATTGCATATCTCTTAGATCTTTAATTTAAGCCCCCATTCCACATTGGTATTGATGAGGGGGTAAATTTAGTATTTTTCCACTTAGCGCATATCAGATTCACATTGTTAGGTTATGAAAAATTCATCATTTTTCAAAGACATGTTCATTTTGGAAAATTGTATAATGTGCAAGGTTAGTCTTTGACATGTTGAATCAATGTGAGCATATCCATATTCCAAAGTGTTATGAGCAGTGAATATTGTTAGATGATAATTTAATAATTTACAAGACAAATATTAATGAATCATTATTATTTTAAGAAAATGATTACTATCCTGAGCCTTTTTTATGAATATAAAACAAGACAAGCATTTTTGACATATATTTTATAAGTTCATGTTTATATTCCTTTCCATAGCAACTGCTTTCAATAGATATAGCCATAAATGTTCACTAAAAAGTCAAATTTTTCAGAATCATCTGTATCTATTTTCCTACATTCATATTTAAATGATTATTCTACACCAAATCTATTTTTTCACTTTGGCTACAAGATAAAATAATGTTCTGAATGGAATTTACTGGTTTTGCAAACTGCAATAAAATGATCCCCTGAAATGGGACTTAATAGTGAGTATTTGGAAACAAATAACTATGTCTGTTGTTCAGACAAAACGAGTTTCCCACATTGTCAGTGACTTGGGTCAAGCATTCCTGAAGGGAAACAGCAAGAAGCTCAAGTATTATCAACAAGACTTGTAAAATATGTGTTATCTAAATTTTCATAGAAAATGATGCTGATGAAACTGATTTAAATATTGTACCTTATGAATCTAGTTCCATAATCAGAGCCACTTAATCGTCACCATTTACAAGTGTTACTTTTGACATTTTCAAGTCTATAACAGTATCAGAATTGTGAATGTCTAGTCCTTTATGGTCACACATACAGTAAAATGCTAGATATGGAGGGAAAAGAAGAGAAATTCCAAGGAAGCAGATGTTCATACTCTGAATCGGAGTTTAGCTCTCGCAGGTCATTTTCCTCTCTCAAACTCTCTGTCTGATAAATTTGGTGTCTTCAAACAGCATACGAACATGAACTGTCTGCCCTAGCTCACTCCCTCTCATGATATTTGCTTTAGGAAAGTCAGCAATAATGCCTTTCACTTTATCTTATAATTAAACGGACCGATAAAGCCACAGGAAAAATGCAAAATTCAAGTCATGAATACAGTGGGCAGAGAATACAGGAATGTATTTAGAAGCTGAGGAGATATAATCTTAAAAGGACAGGTAAGGATAGGTATCAGATCTAGAAACTTCTATGAAGTGGCAATAAGTTATACACTAAAGATTGTTATTCTAACTTTATCCTGATTTACATTCTCTGCCCTAAATTGTATTTCCACTCATCATGATTAGTATAACAAACACTGAAATGGATGTTGAATTTTAACTTCTGTCATCAAGTCTTTTCATTCATACTACACTTAGGTGATGTCCATACTATCCTGGACATACTGTTTTTGTGATAATATTGCTAACAGTATAATAGGTAATGATTATGCATGAACTTCTCAGCTACATTTTTGTTAAATTACAGTGTTATGCCATTTAAATAAAATTATGATGTGTCAGTTGCTAATATATACCTAAAAGCTTATATTCTGAATTCAAATTTTATGTTCAACCTTATGATATTTAGCTATCCTCAAGAAAATCAATATAGAAAGTACTAAAATTGTTGATATAAACAAAAGAAATATATTCAGAAACATTTTATAATTGTTATTTATCATTTTAATTTTTTAAAATATCTGTTTTGTAAAGACGAATAAAGAGACTTTATTATATTTTCATTTACCTGAAGTATTGTATCATTGTTGTTTTAGTAACAATACCATTTTGGAGGACCAGCATGATGGCTCAGTAGGTTAAGTACTGTGTCATAAGCCCATAAAACTGAATTCAGTTCTCTGAACCCAGGAACAGGTTGTAATGGTATAAAGAGAGAGCAAACTCACAAAGCTGTCCTCTGACCCCTTCTTGCATGCTAGGGCATGAGCATGTGCCCGTTTTTAAACAAAATGTAAATATAAAAATTTTCTGCCTTCTTTTAAATTATTAAGCTAGTCATTTATTTCCTCCACTAGAATCAATTTTTATGGTATGAAAATTAATGATTTACAGAGAGACATCTAAATTTCCCACACTGCTTGCTTTTAGATCCAAAATTCAAAAGTGGAGACATGATAGATGTTTTCTCAAATATCATATCAGTAAATATTCAAGAACATATATCTGCTTTGATAAAATCAATTTTCACCTGTTTAATTATAGTTCACATTTTGGTATTTTCAGTTTTTCAAATAATCTTATTTAACCTAATATTATTACAGTATTAGATAAGTTAGTATATGACGCAAAAAGCAATTAATGCTTTGAATTTTAGATAAGACATTTCCCTATCTCCTGACCATGAATTTACTTAAAAATAATAATTATAATGATATCGTAGAGTTTCTGTTGCTGTAAAAAGACACCATAACAACAGTAACACTTATAAGGAAAATGTTTAATTGGGATGGCTCGCTTACAGTTCAGAGGTTTAGTCCATTACTGTCATGATGGAAAGAAAGGTAGCTAGCATGCAGGCAGACATAGTGCTGTTGCTGGGTGTCCTTGCATATTGATCCAAAGGTAGCAGGAAGTGAACTGATACACTGGATGTTACTTGAGCATATGAGACCTCAAAGCCTGCCTCTACAGTGACACACTCCCTCCAATAAGGCCTTAGCCACGCTAATAGAGCCACACCTCCTAATAGTGCCACTTCTTTTGGGTGGCCATTTTCTGCCATATCACTATAAATGATAATATAAAAAACAGAGATCAGACTCTCCTGAATTAATGAACTGTCCCCACCAATATACATTGGCTTGTTGACATGTGTCTACTCTGTACCCTTCTCTTGTTATTAACAGCAGAGTGCTCAGAAACATGATTAGTGTATGTCTACTACACACCTTGTAGGAAGGATGGTCTTAAGGAAAAGTTTATTTCAAAGGTTTAGAGCTTTCTGAAAAAATATATTTGTTCTTATAGGAAATACATGTGTACAACCAGAAACTCAAAGGTACTCAAATGCATCTCAAGACATCCTCATACATACAACTTTTCATCCTGAATTGTTTAATGAAGCTACTTCACAAGTGAATTATATTTACTGTATTAACAAAGAATATGAAAAAACAAGAGAGAATATATTGTACTGTGTATATGTAAATTGGTATCTGAATAAGTATAAAATACTGCAGGGTTTTAAAATATAGTTGTTCACATATTTTTATTCTTAGTAATATGAATGCTTTTTTGTTAAGGTAACACTGTACATCTAGTCAGCTTATGACTTTGTGAAGCCATAACCTTGAAACCTTATAAAAATTAAACTAAACTGTTAACACTATTTATTTTATCAAGCAGGAAAAATAAATGCAACCCTTAATGTTTTACTAGGTGAGTATTCTTCCAGAATGAAGAGATCTTAGAAATCAGAGTCTCCATTATCTTCATGTTTTATTGATATAAATTTATCAATTAGCTAAATACAATTTATTAAATAAAATTAATAAATTCTCTATTTATTTAAATCATGAAAAATTCCATTTCTTCAACAGCCACTGTAAAAACAAACATAACTTAAAATTGATTTAGCACTAATATTACTAAGAGGACATTTGTATTCATTAAGCCCAAAAGAATGAAAGTAGTGGTTTTATCGGGACTTAAGAAATATGCAAGAATTAAAACAGCAGTTTGTTTGATGTGGTAGCTAACTCAAAAGGAAAATGCTTTCTGTTATGGCAAAGAGAAACTGTATGAGCCTTGGCTTTGTCTGCTTAGCTTTATGCAATGTCTTCACCACCCTGGGCTTATATCCATTTGTAGTTAAAGGCCTTTATAATGAGTAAAAACTGAGCGTGATATCTAGGAAAGCAACTCTTGTTCCTCATCAATATGATCATACTATAAAAAGAAAAATAGCAGGTGAACATTGTCTATATTGTAAACTCTGAGATCCTCCTACTCAACTCTAAATGATTTCCTATTTGCAAGTGCATCATTGAAAGCCATATGTCATTATCTCAGCATATGGGGATTCCCAATGCCCTGCACCTTTGGTTCTGAATATGAAGAGGTCAGAGTGACGGTGTGCACAAATGAACACAAAGTCAGTAAATAACCATTTATGAATAGCTGAGCTGGCTTAACGATACACAATGAAACAACTTACAATAACAACATGAAAGACCACTTCTTGTGATGTACCAGAAACCCAGAAGATTGCAGCCGAGTCACAATCTTCAATAACAGAAAGCTTCAGTGTGCGTCTCTTTAAAATTCCTGGTTAGGTTTTCTGAGTATATTCGTGGCTATCCATCTGTTCTGTGCAGATACAGCCTGGAGGATTATATTTATTTGTGGCCACTAACTCCAATCTGATGAGTAAGTGGAAAGTATGAAGGTCATGCCTGAATTTAGCAAGGCATATGAAATACTGTCTACTAAATAAACAACAAGATTCGGCTGCAGATGTAGGTCAGTGGTAGGGCACTTGTCTAGCAAGTACAAGGCCCAAGTTCAATTCCAAGCACAAGAAGATATAAATAAAACTTTACTATTTAACATATTTATATATGGAATTTCAGCCCTTAAAATATTCTGCACACCCTACTCAAGGGCAATTTGGGGCAGAAAATTCAATAAGTTTTGTCTAACACCGAACACTTTAATTATGAAATGAGACAATGAGACTTTAGGGTAAAATGGCTGGCAATAGGTAGGTTAAAATAAGTCGCCATTATTTAAAGTGCTGGGTAATGCAAATTTCTTGTGGGTAGGCCATGGCCAGCCTCAGTTACGGCTGGGCAATTTCCCTGGTTTCTGAACTCATCTGGGATTTATATCATGGGAACATGTTCTAGTTATGTTTCTATTGCTAAGAAAAAAACACCATGACCAAAGGCAATTTGTGGAGGAGTGGAGTTATTTCATGTGGCAGACTACAGTCTATCACCGAGGTATGTCAGGGTAGATACTCAAGGCCTGAAGGGAGAGATGGGGACTGAGACAGAAACCAGTGCTGCTTACTGCCTTGCTCTTTATGGCTTGCCCAAACTGCTTTTTTATATCACTGCCCACTGTACAAAGGAAAGTCCCACATTAACCACTAATTAAGAAAAGCAGAGGTCAGTCCGGTGGGGGCATTTCTTCAAGTGAGGTTCTCGCCTCTCAGATGACCCTAGCTTGTGTCAATTTTGCATACGACCAATCAGCACAAAGTATATGAAATAGTTGATGTGTATTTCTCTATGGAGTTTATAATCAGAAAAATTATATGCACAGGATATATGCACTTCCTTATAAGAAGGTAGTTTGTTCAGTACTATTTTTTTTATTTACCAATGAGTGTGATTTTGGATGATGTTAAGGGACCAAAACCTATCTCAAACTCATGCAAGGGGTAGGATCCCATTGTCTTTTTTCATCTTTTTCCCCCCTTTTTATTTTTCTGTATAGCTCATTTAGTATGTTTTTCTCATTGAGAACTTTCCATGGATATTAGATTTCCCTCTTTAGAAGGTTACAACTTCTGCAATTATGTAGATTTAAGATGTCTCTTTAAAGCTATTGTCAGTTTTGTAGGAAAGATCCTCATATGATATTTTTATCTAGTTTTACATTTTCATGTGTTTTTTTTGTCTTAAAGAATTATAGTTTTTTCTTTTCATGTAGGTTAGAATATTTATCATATTTTAGTGGAGATTTTTTTTCCGTTGTACTAGCTTTTGATAGTTTAAGAACAATGTTGGTGTGAACTGGTTGGGCATTAGTTTTCTGATGCTATATGTGTACCTTCGCTCTGATAGGAGCCCATCTATGCTGTTGGTGAGAAGGTCTGACGGGCAGAGTGATGCTTTGTGGATCACTTTGTTGTGGCTTGTTCTCTGTTTTAACTGTACCTAAAGTACAGCTGCAGGGGTGACTTTTGCTCCTCAAGTTTTAAACTGAAGATGTATTGTATTAGAAATGTCTTGAACAGATTTTCACACCCAGGATAACTTGCTCCTCTAATAAAACTCAGGAATTTTTCACCTTTCTGTCCACACACCTGGGACTTTATCTGTCTAAGCAAAAGACCCAAGTCTATCAGTGAAGTGCTTTTGAGAGTTCCATTATGAAGGCTTCACTCTGAGTCCTTTCCCTGGACCATTTCCAGCGCTCATTGTTTTGCACAACATGTCCTTCTAGCTGTGTTTATTATTTGTAGCCATTTTTGCTTTTCATCTGAGATGGAGTTTTCTTTCCTGTGCTGGTTTTCTTCTTGCAGTTGTTAACACTTTTATTTTACCAACTTTAAATATAATCTCTGAATTATGCTTAACTATAAGTTAAGGGTCATTGAGTAAATATCATTTTAATTTCAAGTGAACTGTTACCAGTATTAATAATAATGTATGGAAAAGTATTTTGTTTTGTAGAGAACAACAATGTATTAACTATTATGTCCACGATCCTCCTCAGAATTTAAGAGTAACATCTCTAAGAAAGAAATTGGGAACTCATGCATGAAACTATGGAGCATTCGACTTCAAAATTATTTCTCACACAATTATTGAATTATTAAATACTCATTTCACTTCAAAAAGTAAATGCAGCTGGTAGTTTAGAGAAATTTAAAAGCTAGTGAGCGTTCTCATAAGGCAACTTGTACCTACCATTCTAACTGCTGGCCCTCTCCTGGGTCCATCTTACTCAAACCCTTTGATAAAGAAATGCATTTCTCCTTATTATCATATATATGCAGTCATCATGATCTGTATAAGAAATAATAAAAAACCTAAAGCTTTATGTCTATAATTAGCTTTCTATTATTAACCTTACCCCATGTGCAGGATATAATCAACAGTCTTGGCATCCAAGGATAAGGCTAACTATATCATGAGGTTTTTGAAAATACAATATTACTAGTAAACTTGAAAAAAATAGAATAAATATGTGAACATTCAGCAGTAGTAAATATAGACTTAAATTGTAATTTACTAAATTATTACTAAATTCATTTTACATTCATCACTGCTAATAATATAATGGTTGTTTATACAATACTCTCATGCCTTTACTCATAATGCATTAGAGTTAATCTCTGGTTTCCATAACATAAAGGGGATGGAAGGAAAATTCTTGAAATCCATGCACTTTAAAAGAAAAGGGATAACATGACGAGTTATTGATAAATGCTTTCATTTGCTCCTTTTGAAGATGTATGTAGGCTAGAAGCCAAGTCCTGTCATTCAGTGATAGTTTATGTCCCACCTGAAGAAATATATACAAATATGAAGACAGTCTTTCTAAGCTGGGATTAGATTCTTTCTCTTTGAAAAAGTGCATTGGTCACTTACAGCATTATTGTAGGGTTTCTTCCAGCCAAACTGCCCCCTCAGAGGATTTCTAGTAGAGAATCCCCCACCCCCGATCTTTCATTGTACAGAATTCCACGGTCAAAGGGTTTGATGGTGTTTTAAATATATTTGTTGCAACCACTGCCAAACCTAATCTTCAGATGAGCTGTGATAAAGCCCGGGTCGATAATCATTGCCTTGATTATGCATTTTGATTTTTTTAACCCAAAGTCTCTACTTTTATGTGGTTAAAAAAACCAGTGAGGTAAAAACAGTATTAGGAAAGAAAACATGTACAAGGAAAATGTTAGCCTAGAAAAATCTAGAGAAAGGATGGCACTTCTGCAGGCTGTGCCTGGAACCCGAGTCCTGTAGATTAGATAAGAGCTGTTTGTGATCTCAGCTGTGACCCAGTGACCTAGGCTCATTTCCCTTGTCTTCTTTGTTTTTAAGTATCTTATTATTGTATATATGTGAGTATCTTGCCTGTATCTATGTCTGTGCACCACTTGTGTGCCTGGAGGCTAGAAGAAGAAATCGGATCCACTTGAGCTGGAATTACAGACAGTCATGAGCCACCATGTGGGTGGCTGGAATCGAACCCAGGCCCTCTGGAAGAGCAGCCAGTGCTCTTCACCACTGAGCTACTCTTTCTTTTTATTTTAATGGAAGAATTTTCATAGACAAATTGGGAGTACACCATATATGCCTAGGTGAATATCACCACAGCTGCTTTCTCTCCCCTTGACAAGTGGGAGAATTTACTGTTTGCTATGGAACTAGAAAACTGAAATCTTGAGAGCACAGGTGGCAATTCAACTTGTTTTCTTGAACCCACTCCAGGATTACAGGATATTCAATGACAATGACAAAAACAAATATTTCATGAGCTTACTTGAACTTATTTCATTTCTCCTTTTTCTCTTTTCATTCTTCAATGACATCTTTTTTCAAATTCTAGCAGCCACATAATAAAGGAAAGTCATCACATTTTCTATTAGTCAACTCCTTTCTTATTAAATATAAATTATTGTATTCCAGTCAAATGATTTAATGGAAAGAATCATTTGAAGGTAGGAATCAGTATCCCAAATTTTGAGTTGGAGATCTGATCTATTTGCTGGTTTGGTTTACACAGGTTACTTAGCTTTTCCCAAATTATACTCTGACCTGCAATGTGCATCTGCTCTTTCAGCTCGGGTGGCTGTATTATTTCCTTTTCTGCTGCTGTGACAAAACACCATAGTCATGGCCACTTATAAAAAGAAGTGTTTATTTTTGGCTTAGGGTTCCAAAAGGGTGAGTCGATTATCGTCATGATGGAGAAGCGTGGCAGCAGGCAGGCATGACGCCTGGAGAAAGAGCCTGGAGCTCACATCTCAAATATAAACAGAAAACAGAGAGAACTGAGAATGGCCTGGACCTTTGGACTCTCAAAGCCTGTACCCAGTGACATACTTCCTTTAGCAAGACCAAACTTCCTAATCCTCCCCAACAGTCACCATTTCGGGACCAAATGATTGAGACGATGAACAGTGTGACATTGAAACCACCATAGCCACCAACACAGGCAGATTCTTACTGCGTCAGTTTGAGTTAATTTCCATAACCCACCTTATGTCATCAAAGAATGTTTTGGAAGTGTTCTACAAAAGGCATATGAAATATTAATCAAAGTTAACTGAATGCATGGACCAAACTAAGTAGGCTAAGAATAGTGATGCCCGCCAGTTATTTCAGTATTAGGATGGTTGCTGCAGGCTGATCCTCTGCACCTTGGCACTAATCACTAGACTCTGTATCAAACAAGCAAGAACATGGAGCTCAACTGACTGTTTCCTAGAAATCAAAAAAAATACATTTCCATTAATGTGAGAGACATACATGCTTATTCTCTCTCTCTCTCTCTCTCTCTCTCTCTCTTTACTGTGAGTCATCAAGGGAATTCCAAATTAGAAATATTTCTGTATTTTTGTTGCTATATAATGTAAAATTATAGCTTAACTCTTGTAGATTGTAAAGTAAGCAAAAAAGTTTCTATTGTTTCCTCTTGGGAATTTCAATCCGCCCAATTTCTCCATAGAATCAGGTAACATTATATACTTTTGGACACTTTAAGCTTCAGCATAAGCAAATGAAATGAAAAGAAGTAGGTAAACTATAGAAGGTAAGTCAGAAGTTATGCGTAGCGATCATATTTGGGGAGAATGAGAGCATTAACGCAAGAGGAAGAAAGACATCAAAAAAGAAGAAACAGAGATATTAGAGCATGATTAATTTAGGTCATAGAACTGAGAATTTATTCAAACGCACAAGCACATAAGTCCTAGGTATAAGCTAATGTTTGTTAACAATAACCTACAACTAAAAAAACATTCATTTTATAAAAGTCAAAAGTATATAAACTTTAAATATGTAAGAATGGGAATTGTCTTTAATTATCTTAAGAAAAAAGCAATAAGGGAAGATAAGAGGAAAACAATAAATCTTTCCTGCCAGTTACTCATTGTAAGGCTCCATTTCATTTATCTTCCATCTTGGTAATTAATATATACAAAAGAGGAATTTCAGTTTTTGCTATAAATAGCAATAATAGCAACACTGTTTCTAAAAAATCAGAATTAAAATAATATTGTTATGAAGAAATGTTAAAGAATGAAAAATACAAAATTTAATTTTCTAAAGTATTCCTTTAAAAATGGCTATTAGAGCTTACTGGGGCTAATGGGAGCTCACCAACTCCAGCCAGACAGGGAAGGAACCAACATAGGACCAAACTAGGCCCTCTGAATGTGGGTGACAGTTGTATGGCTGGGCAGACTGCAGGACCACTGCCAGTGGCACCAGGATTTATCCCTGCTGTTTGTACTGGCTTTTTAGACCCATTCTCTTTGGATAGATATCTCGCTCAGCCTAGATATAGCAGGGAGGGCCTTGAACCATCCCCAAAGCAATGTGCCTTACCTTCTCTGAGAAGTGGATGGAGGGTGGGGGAAAGAGGAGGTGGAGGGAACGGGAGGAAGGGAGGGAATGGGAACTGGGATTGGTATGTAAAATGAAAATAATTTTTTAAAAAAATAAAATTTTAAAATGTCTGTTAGGGCTTAGGAAGTGGCCCAGTGAGGGAAGCACTTACTGTGCAAGGCTGATGAGCTGAGGTTAAAGCCCCTCTGAAAAGCTGTATGTAACAGTCTAGGCACTGTAATATTGGCACAGCTATACAGGAGATGAGCAGACATCCAAAGCAGTGGGGAAGAGAAGCCCTGACTATAACAAGGTGGGTGGTAAAAGTGACACCAGATGTTGTCCACATGTTGTGTATGTGTCTATGGGAGAAGGTGTCTCTGCAAACACCAGAGACAGCAGAGCGCTGATCCGTATGAGGAAAAAGAAAATCTGGCTCAACACGAATTGGTAGCCAGTGACTCTGATGCCAGCTGTTCATTTTAGGAATACCTTAGCATAGCAAAATTTGAAAAATAGTTTCTTGATGCTATTCAATTAATTTTAGTGCGTAAAACAAAGCTTAAGATTGCTTCCACCAAAACTTTACAAAGTACATATGAATGCTTCCATAAAGATATTTTCTATTGACTGAGAAACAATGTTCAACATAAGGCTTTAGGGAAAACAACTGAGATAAACATAGACATGTGGCTTGGTCCTACAGATAGCACGAAGACCACCTAGGCTATTGTAATGTATGTGTGACATCTCACATAAGGATGGATTCTATTAATAGAGAAACAATACACAAGATAAAGGTCTAGGTAGGAAGAATCTTGGATAAACACAAACATCTGGAAGATGTAGCCTGACCCTACAGACAGCGTGGGTTGCCAAGCTTTAAACTGTATCCATTCTCAGCCTTCTGGGTGGAAAACAGCTTAAATACATCTCTGCTGTTGCTTAAGAACCAGCTACAAGTTTCATTTTTTGTTTCTAGAATCTTACTCAGATCCATAACATTTTTCCATGGAATTTCATATAATTCCCAAAAAACATGTTTAGACTTTTCAATGTAGTGTATTATCATAATTTCTGAACCAGCAGAACAAAGAAACATTCAGACTGAAGCTCAAAATCACATAACCAGCGTTTTTGTTGCATTTGATAAGATTTTTTCACTTTAAAAGCTAAAGATTGTCTGTCATCACTCCTGTCTAAGCATAATAAAATTTAAGGACCACTGTTTATTTACAGATAGGAAACATTTCGAGATTGTATTGGTGTTCTGTAAGTTTTCCACTGCTTTTTGAACACCTACAGTTCAAAGACGTCGTTGACTTTTGATATATCTTCCCTGTTGAGGAAAAGGCTGTATCTCTCTGAAATACATTCCAGGAAAGAAGGAGAGGCACAGATTTCTCTCCCAGCTTGATTACTGGAAGTGAGATAAGAGCGGAGGCTTACAGCATGACTGGACTGTTAGAGTTGTTTGTCAAGGTTTTGCAAAAGCGTAACATTTGCTTTGATCTTCAGGTGAGAAATAGTCTTGAATCATGCAAAAAGGGCAGCAAGAAAAATTCAATGTCCTTGAACTAAATTTTCACCAGTGGAAACGAATCATAACTTTTAATGTCTTTAAAGATGCTCTGTAGGAAATTTACAGGGGAGGTCAAGGAATAGTCTCTTCCAACTTACATGCTTAAACCTGCAGTTTAAAAGTTCACTGACCTTCTCCTCCTCTATCTAGAGTAGAGAAAAATCAGGGATGATTAGAAGAGCTACAGGTGCGTGTGTGTTCAACACCTGAATCATCCAGAGCAAGCTTGTGAATAATCTTTAATTAGGGATCAGCGACAGAACCCTGGAATATTATCTCGTGGTTGAACATTTCCTTCTCATTCCCAAACAAAATAGATTTAGTTGTTCTAAAAAATAAAATAACAATGAAAATTTCATGTGAAAACATAAATCC